>PVJN01015488.1:0-44275 GCA_004026805.1 Lasiurus borealis | reverse complement strand
GCAACTGGGACTTCTCACTGTCCCCAATCTCTGCCTGCCAGCTCGAGGCAAAGGACTCGAAAGCCTTAAGGGATGGTGGCACCTAAGCTAGAGAAAGCCTAGATCCCTGAATCACCACATGGAGGAAAGCTGTCAGCCAATGGAGGAACAACTAGACTGTACTCTCCAGTGAGGTTAAACCATTGAAATTTGGGGGGTATTTGTTACATCATCTAATATTCTTCAAATAACTCCTCTCCTGCAAACCCTTCCCTGTTTCCTTCCTTTCCAAATCTCTCAGACATTCGCAGATGATATCCAGAATATCTTGATCTCGCATGTTATCAATTTAGTCATTGATGGAACAAATGTTTATAACTCATGTACCACCTATGAGGAGCAGGGCTGAGCATCTGGGACACAATACAGATTCCACCCTATCCTTTGAGAAGACCAGGATCTGGCTGCTCTCTCGCGCCTGAGTCCAGCTGCTGGCCTGAGGTCTTATTCTCCCACCTTGGGATCTAGTCCATCCATTCTTCTGGTTCTGGACTTCCCTTTCTCCAAAGACCATCCCATCCTCACTGCCGAGGATGCACTAGAGATGGTCTCCCTCTTGGTACTGCCATTCTCCCGTCTTGAATGAATATGTCCAACTTGTAGGCCTCTCTGTACCACCCTCCGCCTTCTCACTGTTCCTCCAGCCCCACCCCATGGAGAGTTCCAGAACCAGAACTTCCTCCCTTTCTCAGAACCTGCCCCCATCCTGCCTTGTCTTCTCTCTTAATCTACAACTGACTTGAAGGCTGAGAGTTTCCACTGCCCCTTTGCAAATGCCTCCACCCACTGGGGCAGATGGCTGGAGAATCTGGGTGGATTGGGGTGTGGTGCGTGTTCAGACTTCACTGGAAGCCCAAATGGCCCCTCATGAACCTCTAGGGCAGTGGTTCTCGACCTTCGTGACGAAAATAATTTTATGATTGGGGGTCACCACAACATGAGGAACTGCATTAAAGGGACGTGGCATTAGGAAGGTTGAGAACCACTGCTCTAGGGCCTTCTTATTTATCCTGATTCTTGCCCAACCTCCTTTTGGACTTGGTACCTCCTCCTTCCAACACGCTCTGTTTGCAGATTGGACTGAGGACACTGTTGCCCACCCCTGGGAATAGACACCTGAGTTACCGATGCCTTTGCAAGCTGACTTGGTGCCTCTTTCAGGGGAGGGATTCAGCCATGGCCACAGGCTAATGTTAAAGGCAGGCTGGGTGGCAACTGCACTCATCCCCTTTACACAGTACACGACCGACCGATACAACTGTGCACGAAGCCCGGCTCATAGGGCCCTCCCTCTGGCTTTGCCTCTCCAGCTGTATCCATATCCTCCCTTCCATGCCGTGCGTTCTCTACCAATCACCAGCTTCATAGGAGCAGGGAAGGTTGTCCATAACAGGCTACCTCACTCCGCTCTGCCTCTGCTTTGGCTGTTTCTCTGACCGAAGCATTCTTCTTTGCTTAGGCAGCTCCTGGTCACTCCTTTGTGTGGGAATGTCCTCATCCTGGAATTCTTTCTGTTCTCCTTACATCCTTCCTCCGTGCCTCCTGCAGCCTCCACCCCCAGCTCCTACACATGCTGGGTAACCCTATCTGGGCACTCCCTGCCCTCAACCGCCCACACATCTGTCTGAATGCAGCCCCTCTCAGCGGGGGCCACATCTGGCATCCTGGTAGCCTTCCCCAGCTCGGGACCAGGCAGCAGAGGACTGTGGGAAGTGGAATGACAGGAGGAAAATGGCTTCAGTCTCTAGGAGGGCCCGATAGGATGAAGCGAGTCCATCCTGATACTGTAGACTCATTCCTTCATGACTTATTGGTCCAACAAATCCTTTCTAAGTACATACTGTGTGCCAGGCAGCGTGCTGGCACCCGATGCCCAGTGACTAAGACGGACACCGGTCCTGGTGACGTCGGAGCTCCCAGTCTTAACATCCACACACAGCACTGCATCAGGGAGAAATAGGAAAGATGGGCTGGTGGGGGAGCAGGAAAGGAAAAGGGGCCACAAGAGCCTCAGATGGGCTTAACCTCTAAGTGGTGGGGGTGGAACCCCACGGACCTGGCAGCCGAAGGAGACAATGACCTGTAGCCTGGGCCTGGGGCTGTTCTCTATCAGCCTGTGACCTTAAAAAGCCTCAGCCCCGAAGTCTACATGTGGGGTCCCAGCCCTGCTTTCAGGGGACCAGCTCAGCCAGCTTGGGCAGGGTGCTGCCCATTGGGCTTCAACTTTGAAGGAGAAGGAGAGTCCAAGGCTGTCATGAGGGATGGAGGGGGGGGGCAGGGCGGGGGCTGCCCTTCGTGCTAGCCCCTTGCTTTTGCGTCTAGAGCAGCGATTCTCAACCTGTGGGTTGCGACCCCTTTGGGGGTCGAACGACCCTTTCACAGGGGTCACCTAAGACTATTGGAAAACACCTATTTCCCATGGTCTTAGGAACCAACACATCGCTCCTCGGTGTAGCAAAATGTAGCAATGTAGTTTACTGTTGTTATATGAAGACTGTTACCCATGCTACACCATGATTCAAGACAAAATTTCATTTATTTGTAATTAGAAATAAATCTTTCACAATATATAATTACATATTGTTTTTTGTGACTAATCACTATGCTTTAATTATGTTCCATTTATAACAATGAAAATACATCCTACATATCAGATATTTACATTACAGTTCATAACAATAGCAAAATTACAGTTATGAAGTAGCAACGGAAATGATTTTATGGTTGGGGGTCACCACCACATGAGGAGCTGTCTTAAAGGGTCGCGGCATTAGGAAGGTTGAGAACCACTGGGCTAGAGCCTATTCCAGAGCCAGGAGCCATCAGGACCACTTTCAGGGCCAGGGCCAGGGCCAGGCTGCTTGCTAAAATTTGAACAACCCACCATCTATCGCCTCACTTTGTGGCTAGAGTTGCCATTTTTAATGACCAAGTTTAGGGGGTTCCGTTAAGATGGGGACCTTCCCTGCCTTCCAGGGAGGCCTCCCAGTCGGTGTTTTTCTTTGCGGGAGCACGCATGGGCCCCTTTGCAGGGGGTTTTGTATGGCAAGCAGCACAGAAAGAGAAAAAAAGCAAAAAAACCAACAACTTTGGTTCCAAGATGCCCATCAGAGGGGGTTTCTTTGCCCCTTTCCCCGTGGAAGGTTGTCAACAGTGCAGGCATAATCGGGCGGGCGGCTGCCCGGCTCAGAGAGTGGGACGTGTGCTCCTTTGTTGCGATGGGCTGAATAGGATGTCCCTGCACCCAGACCTGGCCTCCCGGCTAACAAAGGGCCCCTTTGTCACCCTGGCAAAGAGTGCTGCAGAGGTTGCCACAGCAACTCAGGGACACAGACTTAACGTGACATTTCAGATGGGAAAGCGGGCATTCAAAAATTTCAAATTTCTTTATGTATAAAGGTTTCCTTCTCTGGATTTTTTTTTTAAAGGAACCTTACAACAGACGAAAGAAAAAGAAAGAAAAAAAAAAGTAAGCCAACAAACAAACATCATTGACAGTCAGCATGCTAGTTCCTCCTCCCCTGATGAAAAACTTGGTGAAAAGCCTCATCCAGGACATCGCTGAGGCCCCTGGGTGAGCTGGGGTTCTTTTTTTCCTAAAGGCATTTGGACACCATTAAAGAAAGTTTTGGGGGGGGGGTGGAAAGTCTGGAATTCCACCTGCTGGACACAGGACACTTTTCCCCGTCTGCCTGTGCTTTCCCTAAGCAATCCTCGCAGATCCACGCCAGGCCAGGAGCTGGGGCGGGGACACAGAGATAAATCCAGTGCCTGCTGTCCGAGGTGGCCGGTCGTGGGGTTCCCGTGTGCATGTGACCTCCTTACAACTCCATGCGCCTTTGGTTGCAGTCTACGCCGTTGCCCATCAGAAGGAGTAACTGATCCTGCCTGGGGGAAGGGGCTGAGCAGGGCTGGATGGGCCGGTGTGGAACCTGAGAAGGGCTTTGCTGCCAACCCAGCGCTGGACTTTGTTGCTATTTGCTGGATGAAATGAGGGAGAAAGGCAGAGAAGGAAAGAAGAACTGTTTTAAAGGGGAAAACATCATACATATTCAGGCATATGTGGTTGCACATAATTGCCACCATAACATACTTTATTTTAATACTCTATTATGACAGTTGAATAAACAACATTGGAAGAATATTACAGCGAGTGCTCACATATCCACCACCCAGATTCCGGCCATCAACATTTTACTCTCCTGCCTTTATTACATAATTAACCACTTAGCCATTTCCCTACCCATCTATCAATCCATCTCTTTTTGTTGTTGTTGCTGTTAAAATAAATTTCAAACACGGACATCCTTTAATTCCCCCTAAAACACATCAGACCACAAATCATTAATTAGAGGCCAATATTTTTTTACATTTTTTCTTTTAACTTGAAATTTATATGCAATGAAATGTACAAATTTTAAATGAACATTTGCTGAGTTTTGACAACCCCATCTGCCTGTGTAACTCAAAACTTTAACAACAGATAGAACATTAGTGTCACTCCAGAAAGTCCCCTCATCCTTCCCAATCAATCCTGCGCGCGCGCGCACGCACACACACACACACACACACACACACCTTTTGTCATTTGCTTTTCACTTACCATTACAGCAAAATACTTTTTCTATATTGCTTTATATATTTGTGTGTATATATATCCATTGAAGTATATATATCCACTGAGATATATTAATTCTTATACATTATGTGAATATATAATATACTTTATATATTTCTCAATGTGTATTACACTTTTGAATGTTTACCTTATATATAGGAAACTTATTAAACATTCTTATTTTTAAATAGTTTTTATGTAGAGTTGTTTGGGTTTTCTGTATAGATTATCATGTTATCTTAGAGAGAGAGAGAGGAGAAGAGAGATTGATTTTGCTCTTCCTTTCCAATCATCTTACTATTTCTTTCCTTGTCTTTTCTTATTGGGAAAAGCACTCCTTAGAATGCATGTAAAATAGAAATGTTAAACTCAGTCATTCTTATATTGATTTTAACTTCAATAAACACACAGCTTATGTTTCATCATCAAGTCATTATGTAGGATACTTATAAATTTTTGGTAATACTCTTCACCAATTAATAAAGTTTATTGGTACAATTTGGTTATAGTTTACAATACTTTCTTAGCATCTATTGAAATGATCTGGATTTTATCTTCTTACCTACTGATATCATGTATTATATTAGTCGGTATTTTTCATGTTAAACCATCCTTGAATTCCTGAGATCATTGTCAGAACTTCTAATGGATCATAATTTATTTTTTAAGATGCTGAAAATTCCATTTGCAGTTATATCATTAAGAATTATTTTGCCTCTACATTAATAATTGAAATTGATCTTGAACTTTTTGTGCTGCTATTGACAAATTTTATGTGTCAAAGTTATACTGATTTTGTTCGAGGTGGGGAAGAAAATTTTTGATAATTGATTCAGCTTCTTAAATTATAATTGGATCATTACATCATGTTTTTCTTAAGCAAATTTTGGTAAATTATAGTTTTCTAGAAAGTTGCCTATTCTCTCTAGCTTTTCAAATATATTCATGTAAATATATTTATAGTATTATCTTATCCTTTTAAAGCTCTCATCCATCTATTACCTAGGCCTTTTCTCTTCTTAATTAATTATACTCACAATAGGGTTTTTAAATATTTTTCTATATTTTATATTTTCCATTGTTTTCCAAATTTTCTACAGTGACTAGCTAAAAAAGAAATAATTAACTTTTTTTATTAAGGTGTTACATATGTGTCCTTATTCCCCGATTGTCCCCCATGCCACTCCTGTTCATGCCCTCACCCCTCTGGTGTCTATGTCCATTGGTTATGCTTATACTGCATGCATACAAGTCCTTTGGTTGACCTCTACCTCTTACCCCCACCCTCCCCTACATTTCCTCTGAGGTTTGATAGTCTGATCAATGCTTTTCTGTCTCTGGATCTGTTTTTGCTCATCAGTTGATGTTCATTATAATCTGCAAGTGAGTGAGATCATGTGATATTTATCTTTCTCTGACTTATGTGTAAAAAACAAAGAAAAAATATATGAACTACCTGGCACTTAGAAGTATTTGGCAAATATTGGTTAAAGTAATATATAAAGAATATTTTTTTGAGCACCTATCAGAGACTAGAGATTCAACTATGACCAAGACAAAATTTGTGCTTTCAAGGGGCTCACAGCTGAATTGGGGAGGTAGGCAAGCAAATAATCAACCAAATACTGTGCAGTAAACATAGAAGAGGTGAGGACAAGGTAGAATGGGAATACAAAGAAGGGCTTTTGAAAGAGTCGACGTTGAGATGGTCGGTGTAGCATGAGTGGGAGTTAGCTAGGTCAAAGAGTCGGGTGTCCCTTGGCACTATCCTTGGAACAGGTTGGAGTGTTGCTGGTGGGGTATAATGGATGGGACCCCACTAATGCCAACTGCTGCCCCAGATAATGGCCACCCACTCAACTAAGGGAGATGATGCAGGAAGATGATGCAGCAGACACACATAAAAGGAGGCTACCTACAGAAAGCAGAGTTCTCTATTGCTAGATGACCTGAGCCCTGTGGTGTTCCATTCACATTCACACAGACCTCACCATTTCAGCACATGGAACCCCAACTCTGACTGTTGTTACCTGCCTCTCAGTCCTGGTCAGTTTAGCAGGCTGACTTGTCTGGGAATTAATGCCCTCTGGGAGCAGCCTTCAACCACTATTGTCAGGAGTGGGTGGGTAAAGACCCCACCTCCTCGTCTCTCTCTCCAGTGGGCTAACCCTGACAACATGTTTCACATTGTTTCCCAGAATTCCCCCAGGGAGTTAAACTCCAATGGTCCTCGGGGGTAATTTGCCCTTTGTTGACTCTCTTCTTTTCCTTGTCTTCCTTTTCCACTCCCCTACCTGGGTGTCCTGGAAATCACTCTCCAATAAACTATTTGCAATAAAATCCTTGTCTTCAGATCGGCTTTTGGAGGACCCCAACTAAGAGAGGTAAGTTTTCCCAGGGACCTCCATTTCCCACACCCCCATCTGGCTTTACACGTCCCACTACATCTTAACCCGAGTCAGCTCTTATGCACGCTGGCTCTTGGGAATGAAGAGGCAGAGGGGCAGATGTGGCTGGGCTTTTCACCGGATAATTTGTGACTCTCTGTCACTGTCAGATGTGGCCCATCTGGGCCCTGGAATCTGAATAATTCGGAGGCTCCTTCTTCCTGAGCCTGTGAGCGCTCAGATAGGAAGGTGCTTGAAAGCTCGCCTCCTCTGCAGGAGGGCATAAAGCATCCCTGTGGTGTTAGCCACTATGCTAGTCACTGGAGGCACCAAAAGGAGTGAGCCATTGTCCCTGCCCAGAGATACTCATAAGGCCAACGTGTTAGTATGGTTTGGTGGAATTGACATTAATAGTCCTGTGTGCAGATGGTTATTGGAACAGCAACTGAATTGGAGTCTTGGAGGTCTTCACCAAAGAGGTGTTACTTGAATCAGGTCTTAAAGAACGAGTTGGAATTTGCTATGATTGAAAAAAGAAGGGAATGGGGTTAAGCGCATCCAGATCCCAAAAGCTTCCACTTGGAAGTAACATACCACTTCACTCATGTTCCCTTGGCTAAAACGAGTCACACGGTCATACCTAAATTCAAGTGGGAGAAGCCCAATTCTATTATAAGAAGGCAGACCATTTATGAGCAGACCTTAGCTCCCCTGCCACAGCTGCTCTTCAGTGGTCGGTCATTTTTATTTCAAGCCCAGACCTTCCCCAGGTAAGGGTGAAGTGGGACCCGTGGGTAAGTGACAACGTGCATTAACCATGTCTTTTCTGTATTTGATGCTTTGACAACAGGGGCCTGGAAGACAGACCCTTCCAGGGTTAGCCAATGCCTAGAGAAAGTAAACAGTTCCCCTGTGTGTGTGTGCTTTTCTGGGCCGCGCCAGCACAGCCAAGGGTTCGGCGAGCCTGAGGGAGGGCCAGCGAAGGATGAAGAAAAGACAGACAACGAGAATAAGCTGGGTCTAGGTGGTCTTCTGGGCCTGGCTGAGGCCACAGAACAGATCCAGACTGCAAGCTGGTCCTTTATTTCATAGCCAGAGGTAAACAAGGTGGTGGCCGCCATGGTTACAATGTTCCTTATGAGTTTTCCTTGTTTTGGCAGCAATTGCTGCACCTCCCACAGCCCCTTAGCTACCCAGGAAGGATCTAGGGAGTGTCAGAAGGTCAAGCTTAATTATGCTAACAGGGCAGTGCCCTCTAAGCTGGGACTTGTTTGTGCCTTTGCCAGCTGGTCAGTCCAAGGCTTAACCCGATAACCCACTCCCTACACTTTTCAAATGCGAACAAAACAATCCAGAACCTGTATCACCAACCACCTGCTTTACCCAGTTCTCATGCCCCAGGCCATCCGCCCTCATCACCTAAGAACAGGTTTCAGACAATTAGGGACAGCCCCTTGAAATGATTCAAATTAGTCTGTCTTAAATCTGCTTACCCTGCCTCATTCATTATTTCCTGCATAAGCCACAATTCTGTCTTCTCCCTCCTGACTGACCCTGGTGCTTCCCCATGTGGTCTCCCAGGGGTGGCATGCTCCCTCCTCTTTGGAACTGTAACAAATTATCTTTTAAAAAATATTTTAATGGATTTCAGAGAGAAAGGCAGAGGGAGAGACACAAACATCAATGATGAGAGAGAATCATTGATGGATTGCTTCCTGCATGCCCCATACTGGGGATCGAGCCCACAACCCAAGCATGTGCTCCAACCGGAACTGAATGGCAATCTCTTCGGTGCTGTGCTCCAGGTGGGATCTTCAGACTTAGGTACTGCTAATTAGTCCTGCGATTAACACCGTGATGTTGAGCATTCCTCCCTGGGCCTCATCTTCTTCATCTATAAAATGGCCACAGCACCATTTCCTGACCCAGAGTATTGCTGTGAAGATTGACCTTCCCGACTCACAACAGAGCAGGCATCTACAGAAAAAAAAAAGTGGGGAACGCCCCCCCCCCAAAAAACAAACAATACCCATATAAAACTGCCCAATGTTACACTAAGTAGTATAATTATGGTGAAATATTGATAGCTTTACTTCTGAGATCAGGAACAAGACAAGGATGCCTGCTATCATTCCTTCTTTCCAAAATTGTACTAGCAATACTAGCCAGTGTAATAAGCCAAGAAAAATGAAATTGCATGTATAAGGACTAAAAAGGAAAAGTTAAAACTCATTTTTGCAGATGAGCTAGAATATGGTATGCATATTTTAAAAGCCAAAGAATCTACCGATTGTTAGAATAATTGAGTTTGGCAACGTTGCTAGATACAAGGCCATTATACAAAAGTCTACTTCTATATACGTTCCAGACCTATATTGCTGAGTAACAGATCTCCCCAAAACTTCATGGATTAAAATAGCAATAATCATTTTATTATTTATTATCTCTCATGGTTTCTGTGCATTTTGGATTCATGAAAGGCTCACTCAGCTGGATGTTTCAGGGTTTTTCATATGGTTGCAGTTAGGCAGTAGATGGAACTGGAATAGCAGGGGCTGGCCCTACTGAGGACTGGCTAGTCATCTTCCTCTTCATTTTGTCTCAGGGCCTCTGCATTGTGGCTTAGGGTTTCAAAGGCAAATATCCCAAGAGAGGGAGTTTGAAAATACATCAATTTTCTTGACTTTGATTCAGAAGTCATGCAGCATAATTTCTGCCACATTCTATTTATTAAACAAACAAACAAACAAACCCACTAAGACCAACCATTTTAAAGAAGAAGGCTATTAGACTCCACCCCTTAGGAAGAGTGTCAAAGAATTTGTTGACTTGTTTTAAAGCCACCATGCAGTACTGGCGACAAACAAAACAAAACACCCTATAGAGAAACCATTTACAATAGTACCAAAAACATAAACACTCAGGACTAAGTCTAGTAAAAAATGTACAAGGTCTCTACATAGAAAACTACAAAACATTGCTGAGAGAACCTTAAAAAAAAATCCTAAACAAATGACATACTATGTTTATGGATAGAAAGACAATATTGAAAATGTCAATTTTACACAAATTGATCTAAAAATTCAATGTGATAGCAATCAAAATTCCAACAGGATTGTGTGTGTGTGTGTGTCTATGTGAAGATGATTTTTAAATATATATATACATATATATTTATTGATTTCAGAGAAGAAGGAAGAGAGAGATAGAAACATCAATGATGAGAGACAATATTGATCATCTGCCTCCTTGATGCCCCACACTGGGGATTGAGCCTATAACTCAGGGATGTGCCCTGATTGGGAACTGAACTATGACCTTCTGGTTCATAGGTCGACATTTAACCACTGAGTCATGCCGCCGGACCAAACAAGTTGATTTTAAAACTTCTATGGAAGTGCAAAGGTCAGGAATAGCCAAGAGAGTCTTGAAGAAAAAAGAGGGTAAATTTTTCTACAGGACATTAAGACACTCAAAAGCTACAGTAATCCAGACAGTGTGAGAATAGCACAAGGAAAGAAAAATAGGCTAATGGAACAGACTAGAGAATTGGGAAACAGTCCCATGCACACACGGACTACTTGATTTATGACAGAGTTAACACCGCAGAGAAGTGGCAGGGGGAGTGATCTTTTCGACACATAATGCTGGGTCAGTTGGATGTTCAGACGGAAAAAAGGAAAGGAGCCAGTGGGAAATTCCCTCAGATGAGATATGGCGATGTATTTCTAGAAACAATGACTGCTGAAATTTATTTACAAGTTTTTTCCTTTCAGAGCTGTAATTTCCCTCTGTTGTTTCCCAACCATTGAAAACGTTTCTCACACACATCTTGTATTAATGGATCCTTATGGCCACTGTTGACAGAAATAAAGTTCAAATCTACACAAAAACTTCATAAGAGTTTATTTGAGTCAAATCTGAGGCCTGACCCAGAAGCAAAATCTCAAAGCATTAAGAAAATGCTTTGAAGAACAGCTGTTTTGCAGTTCTTTTTATGCATTTAGAATTAGAGGAGAGAATGTAAGCAAAGTTACATGAAGTCCACTGGCGGTAGCTTAAGGACATGGAAGGAAGCAAAGTGGGGAAACCTCTAGGACTTGAAAAAATGGAGAGATACATACTTCTCTTACATTGCTGGGTACAGGACAGTTTGCACTCAACAATTACAGTAACCAGAGATGGTGCGTAGGCAACCAGATAGCAATGAGGGGTCTCCTGTGGTTTTATGCTCTGGTGCTGGTGGTTGTGTCTCGGAGGGATCTGGAAAAGAAAATTACTCTCACATTTCAAAGGTGTGTTATCCTAGATGCCTAATAACGGACAGGGCTTGCTTAAGGTAATAACTGACCCTGCTAAAGAAGCTACCGGCCTGGAATCTTACTACCCACTATCATGTAATCAGGAATTTATGATCCCACCATCTTGTGTGGTCACTCTCCATCACTGAGTTAGTGAGGCTTGCCTTGTGTGTGCTCCCCACCCCCCCACCTCCCATTCCCACGTTATTCCTGGTCAGGTCTGCTATGGAGCACCTTTTACCTTCACATCACAAACCGAGGACCAGCACAGCTCAAGTAGCAGCAAAAGGCTCACTTCCTTCTCTCCAAATAGCATCCCCTGCTCCATCCTGACTCACTTCCGGCCTCTTGGCCTTCCCCAGCCCAGGCAGGCAGCGGTGGAGCAGTTAGTCAATAGGGGGTAAGGGTGTGCAGACTGCAAGTGTAGACAATTCTTGGATGGAAAGGGGAGGAGCCACAGACCAGCTGCCAACAGGTGGTGTGAGCAGGGAGGGGGTTTCTGGTGGGTGTGGGAGAGGGACCCTGTTTCAGTCACCTCGGGCTCTACCAGGGGAGCCATCCCATTGCTGTCCAGGATACAGTGAGGTGGGGGCCGACCCTGGACCCCTCCTCCGAACTTCCGTTTCTGGACCATTCCTATGGCCCCCTCTCTCCCACCATCAAAGGGGTGGGCAGCCTCCTCCTGCCGCCTTCTACCAGTGGTTTCAGCCTTGGAAACTCTTGGACGGAGCCCGTGCACCTGGAGCTGCCTCACTGGCCCACAAGTCCTGGCCTCAGTTTGCTCCGATGTGAAGTGGGAGCTGGAGCGAGCCACCTCCCAGGGCCCCTTTTGCAGGGGCTCATCTCAGCGGGACCAGGGGGACAGCACCCAGCTCCAAAGATGTCCCTGCCTCCGCCTGTCCTCCACCTCCCTCCCTCCCTCCCTCCCTCTCCCCGCCACCCCAGGCCTCGTGGAGCTCACGGTCGCCTTAACTACTGAGGAGGGCAAGGAGTGCCCCACTTGTGGGGAGGAGGGGTGGCGCAGGGGCTCCCCTCTCCCCCCGCCCTGGATGGCGAACGGCGGGACGGACGGGCTCTCCCGCACAGACGCGCACCCCTCCCGGGCTCCCCGGGGCGCAGGGCCCGGCCGGGGACCCCCGCGGCGGCCCGGCCAGGAGGAGGGGCCTCGCCTCCGGGCGCGGGCCGGCCCCCGGCCCATGGCTGCGCCCGAGGCCGGAACAATAGCGCGCGCGCGGGCGGGGGCGGGGCGGGGCGCTCGGCCGGGCGCCGCCCCCGGCCCGCCCCCCGCGCTCGCACACCCGCGCTCACACCGCCTCCCGCCCGCCGCCCGCCGCCCGCCCGCCGCCCGCCCGGCACTGCCCGCGGAGCCGCCGCCGCCGCGCCCGCCGCGCCCGCCATGGACGTCCGCCTGTACCCCTCGGCGCCCCCGGTGGGCGCGCGGCCCGGGGCCGAGCCGGCCGGCCTGGCGCACCTGGACTACTACCACTGCGGCAAGGTAGGCGCCCGGGGGCCGGCGGGGGGCGGCCCGCGCCTTCGGAACCACGGGCAGCCCGCGCGCCCCGGGCCGGAGGGAGCCCGGGGGCCCGAGTCCCCTGGCGGCGGCGGCGGCGGTGGTGGCGTCCTCTCCGGGGGGGACCCGCGCGCGCGGGGGAGGAGTGGGGGTGCCGGCGGCGCCCACGCGCGGAGACACGCACACCCCCCGCTGCCGCCCCGCCGCCGACGACGACGGGCACCCGCCGCCCGCTCCTCCGGGCCCCGCGGACACTCGCGTCCCGAGTTCGCTCTGATGCGCGGCACCAGCCACCCCGACAGGCAGGCGCGCAAACGCGACGCCAGGGCCACTCGCGCGCGCTGGCCGGATCCCCCCCGACAGCCTCCCGTCCCTCCCGGCGCTGCTGTCACCCGGGCGGCCCCGCACCTTCGCGCCGCCGCCTCGCCGTCCCGGACAGCCACGCGCGGGGTGACACGCGCCGCCCTCGCCCCCACAGACACACACACACACACACACAGGGTCCCGCCGGCCACCCACACCCCGCGCGCCCGGCCCGTCCGCCCTCACACCCCGGCCCGACCGGGGGCGGCACACAAAGGAGCCGCGCCGCCCGTCCCGCGCCCCAGACGGGCCTGCCAGGGGCGCACGCTGCCGCGCACCGCCGTGCCCCGCGCGCGGCGACCCCCGGGCACACGTGCCGCCGCCCTGAGGGCCTCCGTCCCCCCGCCGCGGTCACGCAGCGGCAGCCCCAGCCCCGCACCGCACCGCCCCTCCCCCACCCGGCTCGGCCGCACGCGCCCGTCGAGGTCCAACTTCTCGGGCTCCGCGGCGCACGGACCGGGCCGCTCTCGCCCATGGGCTCTGGCCGCCCGGCGGGCCGCGGGGCTCCGGGGAGTTGGCGGCGGCCAATCCCAGCCCGCGCGCCCTCCCCGAGCGCCGCACGCGCGCGCGCCCCCCTCCAGGCCGGACACCGCCCTCCCCGCCGCGGACCCGCGTCCCCAGCCGCCGGCCGCGGTTCGCGGTTCCCGCCGCGCAGCCCCGGCGCCACGGACCGCGGACGTCCGTCCCGCGCGTCTGCAGCCCCGTACCGGAGGCGTGCGCACCCGCTCCCCGCGCCCGGCGGCAGCCCGGGCCCGCGCGGTGCACCTGCGCCCTCCGCCTCCCCGTCCCTCGCCCCGGAGGAAACTTTACAACTTAGTTAAGGGGCGAGCTGGTCCGCGCGTCCGCGGGCCGCGGCGCCTCTGTCCGGGCCGGCGGGAGCCGGGCGCGGCTTTTCGTCACCCGGAGCCCGGATTGAACGGCGCGCGTGGGTTTCCCCCCCGCGGCCCCGGCGCAGAGGCGCGCGGGCTCGGGGGCGCTGCTGCTGGGTGAGTGCGCGCCGGGCGGCGGCGGCGGCGGGGTCGCGGCCCTCCTCCCGGGGTCTTAGCTCCACCCCACCCCCCTAGCTTCTCCTCGGGCTCCTGGTTGTGGGGGTGCTGGGCCACGCGGGGCTCCCGCGGCCGGGCCTCTGAGGGCGCCCGGAGGCCCTGGGGAGTGGCGGGAGTAGCCCTGGCAAAGCACCCCCTTTCCCCCCGCTGTTTGCTCCTGGCGGGGCGTGGGGTTGGGGCCAGAGGGCACCTGGGGCGGCCTGGGAGTGGGTGGGGGTAAGGCGGCTAGTGAGGTCTCTCCGAGATGATGGCGGTGATGATCTTTTGTCCGGAGGAGGCCGGCAAAGTTAGAAGCCAAAGAGAGGGGGGTGGTGTGTGTCCTGGGGAGGAAAAGGCTGGTTCTCTGGCTCGTTCCCATCTGAGGCAGGAAAAATGGATTCAAAGTAGCAAGAGGAGTCTTCAGGGAGGAGAGGACAGGCGCGGGGGCAGCTGGTCTGTCTTCTGTCCTTGGTTTTGTTATTTTTTAAAATATGAAGCTGGCGAGGCTCCAGCCTCTGATTTGGGGACACGTCTGGGGATTGGGAGTTTGTGCCTCCAGGTCTCGGTGGGCGGGTGCCCCTGGTCCAGGGAGCCCCTCCTTTGGGGGCTGGTGTTTCTGGAAACCTCTGGAGAGCAGGACAGTCCCAGATGGGAGCCTTGGGGAGGCGGCACTCAGCCAAGGGCTCAGCATCAGGCTCTGTCCTGATGCTCTGTGAAGCTCTGACTCAGCACCAGGAACCGGCCTGAAAACCTGGCCAGCAGGGAAAGGCACAGGGAATGAGAAACTGGTGATTCTGGCTGCTGACTGTTGGTCTAGGACCCGCCCGGGTCCCAGGGCCGAGGGTGGGTGAAAGAAAGGTCTGACCTTGCACTTGGACGCGTAGACAAGCTTCTCAGTTCTTTCAGGCTTGTGGCATGGTAGGCATGGCAAGTCACTTGGCTCAGCTAGGGGTGGGTCAGAGGCCTGTTAGAAGCAGATCCCAGGTGGACAGCGGCCTGCCGTAGTGGTGGTTGGGGATGGGGCCTTCGGACCAGAAGCTGATGGTGAGGGCTTGGGGAGGGAAATGCCCAGCCTCCATCCTTCAGCTGGTCACTATCAGAACTGGAGGAGACACCAAAGCGCAGCCGTGGCCACACGTAGGGCCCAGAGACGGGGCTGCAGAACCGGGACGTAGGCTGCACACTGGGGGCTGGGTCCTGGGTGTGCGGACAATAGGCTTGTCCCCAAGGGACCCAGGCCTGAGAAACACAAGGGCAAGCATTTGCCCAAGTGATACCGGACAATCACTGCGCAGTTGACCTGGAAGGGCCCTTGGCGACTGTTCCCTTGGTGACTGTCCCCTTAGCGATCCTCTACACAGAGATCCCAGCCTCTTGAAACCGAAGTCAGCAGCAGTGGCTGTTCTTTTGGCTTCTCTTGTTTGAGAAAAATACACAATGGCGAAATGCTGCTATGGTTTTTTATTTTTGCTTTAGAGGTGTATTTTATTAATCAATAGTAATTGCATGCATTTAAGAAATGGCTTGCCAGATATGAGGCAGGCACATGACTTATTGCATATGATAACCGTGCTTGGTGAGCATAGGTGCTTGTGGTCCTGAGGCCCCGAGGGCACCATTCTGGGAACCATTGATTCCCTCCTTCTTTGCTTCACCGAAGGGGAAACTGAGTCATGGAGTCGTGTACTCCGAGGTTACATGGCAAGAAGAGAACAGAGCTGAGGCCTGAACCCAAGTTTCTTAACTCCCAGCCTGACACTCATCTGGCCTTCCCACAAGTCTCTGCTGTGGTTGGGGGGATAGGGGCTGTGACAGCCTTCCTGGGGTAACTGAATACCCTTCATTCAGATTTTGGCAGGGCACTTTACTACACTGGGCATTGCTTGGAGCTTCCTGCTCCACTAGGGCAGACGTATGTTTGGGCAAACCTGGGTTCAAATCTCCATTGTGTCTTTGTGACGTAGGGCAAATTATTTCTTAGCTCATTTTTTGTTGGGATAGGACGTACCTACTCTAAAATGCAAAGTTTAAGTGGACAGTAGTTTTGATGGCAACCACCAGCCTATTCCAGATATAGAAGCATTTCCATCACCCCAGAAAGTTCCCTCATTCCCTCTTTAGTCTACTCCCCTTCCCCCTCCTCTCGAAGGAACTGCACATCTGATTTCTATTATCAAGCTTTGTTCAAGTTTAAGTGTACTAAGTATATTTAAGTTTCAGAACTTCATATGCAGCATGTATGTTTTTGTCTGGCTTCTTTAGCTCAACACAGTGTCTTTAAGATTCATTGTATTGTGTGTATCCATAGTTTGTTCCATTTTATTGCTAAGTTATATTACATTATATGATACAGCACAATTGCCTTATCTAGTCACCTGATGATAGATACTGGATTTGTTTCCAGACTTGAGCTATTATAAATAAAGCTGCAGTGAACATTCTTATACAAGTAATTTTGTGGGTGGGACAAATCATTTAATATCTCTGAGCTTCAGTGTTCTCTCAAAGACGACATTGCCCGCCTCAGAGGTGTGGGAGGGTTAAATGAGATGTAGGCTAGGATAGTCCTTGGCCCATGCCAGCTATGAGTTGCATAATGGTGGTACCAGCTACCTGGAACCTATCCTGGTAAGAGGCTGAGCATTTCTGTATTTCCAGCGTCTTTCCTCACTGGTCCAGTCATCCTTCGCGGCCAACCTGGGTATGACTTTTTCCATGCCGTGCTCCATGGCCCCCCGCCTTCTTTCTTCCTCCATGCTGCCCCCTACACTGGTACGGTGTGGGGTTCAGCATGTTCTGCCATCCATCCGTTGATCAACAGTTACTGAGCATCTCTTTGTGCTCGGCATTGTGCTGGGCCATCGATGCTATAGCATTGAGCAAATACAACTCTGCCCGCTGCCCCCTGGAGCTGATAGATAGCATGGGAATCATAAGTGTGTGGGTGAACTCTATGGTATTGTGACCAATGGCAGTGCCGTTATGGAGAAAACTAAGCCTGGCAGAGGGTGCGGGGTGCCAAGGCCAGGTGCTGGTTTGCAAGTCGGGAGGTTGGGGAAAGCCTTGCGGTCTCCACCAGTGGTTCTCAGGTTTCTGTACACATTGAGAGCCACCTGGGCCTGGCTGCCGGTGTGACTCAGCTGGTTGGGTGTCATCCCGTGCACCAAAAGGTTGCCAGTTCGATTTCCAGTTAGGGCATGTGCCCTGGTGGCTGGCTGGCTTGATCCCTGGTAGGGGGTGTGCAGGAAGCAGCTGATGGATGTTTCTCTTTCACGTCGATATTCTCTCTCTCTCTCTCAAAGATTAGAAAAAAATCATCTGGCAAGATTTAGAAAACAGATTTTAGGCTCCACCCCCAGAGATTCTGATTCAGTTGGACCGGGGCCCTGGGAACTTGCATGTTTAATGAGCTCCCAGGTGAGGCTGCTGCCGGTCCAGCAACCACACTTGTGTCAGTAGCGGTTTGGTTGTGGGCTCCCAGCAGGCAGGAACCATGGCCAGCAGCTGGCACAGCGCCTGACCCATAATTACTCAGGAAATCTGTGCTGGTGTGTGAATGATTCAGCTCTTCACCCACCCACACAGCTCTGGAGACAGCATCTTGTACCTGGATGGGATCTACACCAGTTTGGTTATGAATGATGGGCGTCTCCTTGTGATAAAAATCCATGGAGTAGGAATTGCTAGTCCCACCTTCTCTGGACTTGAGATACTTGGGGCCTGCTCAGGGTCCCTGCTGGGTGAGGTCCCCATAGCTTCTTTCTGCAGGGGCACAGGTGGATGTGGGTGGGATGTGGAAAAGAACCCTGGGCCAGGTGAGCTCCGAGCTAAAATGGCTGGTCCCAGGGAATTCTGGAAGGACGCCTGCATCTCTGTTAGGGGGTTATTGTTTACTTTCCATCTATAGCCCCTCCCCCAGCCTGTCCTAAAGGATCCTCTAGCATCACATTTCTGTACCTTACCAATCTCAGGAGGGGTAGCCCAGGTCTGGTCCTGCTGCCCCCAGGTTCCTGGGTGACCTTGAGCATGGCAGTGGCCTTCCTTGAGCCAATCAGTGAGCCAATCAGTGAGTATGAGCCTAGTGAGATGGGGAGCTTGGTGTGGGGATATAAGGAAATAAAGGCTGGGCGTGTCTTTTTAATTGTAGAGTGTAGTGTACCCAGCAAGGAGGAGGAGGAGGATGAGTCCTCACAGGGCAGTCAACCACTATCTCTACTTTAACTTTTGTATCCCCAGGGCTGGGCTGGCACATAGGTGCTCGGTAAGTACAGGATGGGCAAAAGTAGCTTTATAGTTGTTCATAATTAAGCAGTAATAATAAAAGTTTCCCATACTCACAATTGTAAACCTGCTTTTGTCTCACCCTGTATTTATTGAATGAATGAATGAATGAACAAATGAATGAATTCAGGGTAGCCTGTTGTACCTTGTGGCTTGAGGAACTTAGCATCTGTTTGGCTCATACTCTGTAGACGTTGCGGTGAGCACATCGAGTCCACCACAGGGCAGGGCCAGCTATCTTTGGCTGGCCTGTCATTCCTAGAGGGCCATCCCTGACAGGGAAGGCCCAGGGGACAGAGCCCAGCACAGGGAGCAGCCCGTGAGTCGGGAGGAGCAGATTTGAGTCTGTGCACGCAGGACAAGGACTCGCCTACAGTGTGATGGTCAACTCTGTGTGACTCCGTAGGGCCATCTGTTTTGCTTCTCCAGTTTACTAGAACTGGCCTCAGGATATGAGGGCAGCATGGATTCTGGAGCCCGGCAGGCTGGGTTTGCATGTTGCCTGACCATGGTCGCCCCAGGCAAGTTAATAAACTCCCTGTGCCTCAGTCTCCTCTTCTGCAGAATGGGCACATCAACCTATAGGGTTGCCTGCTAAGAGGGTTGGGAATGAGGCACGTACAGCACGTAGCCCAGCAGGGGATACGTTCACTTCTATTCACAGTGAGCAGCGCAATTGAAAGTTAAAACGCCAGGGGAGCCTGGTTTCAGCTAGGGCTGCGGAGGACGGGTCACCTCCTGACGTCCGTCAGGCGTTTCCAGGTCTTGGTCTATGGACTGGATTTTCCCGAGCCTCTGGTGTAGGAGGTCTCCTCTTGGACTGTTCAGGATTATGAATTGACAGGGAGCTGCTCATGTCCTCTGCGTCTTTCTGTTTCCTTCTTGAATCTGTGTGGGAGCGGAGGCAGAGAAGACTGCTTCCCCTCGAAGCTGCCCCATTCACTGGCCCGGGCTGGTGACCTGTGCACATCACGTAGCCACTCTAGGTCTCGGTTTCCTCATCTGCACCAGGAGACCTAATGCCTTTTTCACAGTGTTGCTAGGAAGCTCAGGTTGAAGTAACAGATAGGGGAGTTCCCATTGATTCAGAACAGTGTTTCTCAGCCTCAGCACATTGACATGCTATTTAATTTTTATTTTATTTTTTAAAAAATATATTTTATTGATTTTTTTACAGAGAGGAAGGGAGAGGGATAGAAGGGTTAGAAACTTCAATGCAAGAGAGACATCGATCAGCTGCCTCCTGCATGCCCCCTACTAGGGATGTGCCCGCAACCAAGGTACATGCCCTTGCCTGGAACCTAACCTGGGACCTTTCAGTCCGAAGGTCTACGCTCTATCAAACCAGTCAGGGTATCACATTGACATTTTAGACCTGATAGTTCCTTGTTGTGGCGGCCACCTCATGCTTCAAAGGATGTTTTATAGCAGCCCTGTCTCCACCAACTAGATGTCAGTAGCAGCCCCTCTCTAGTCATGAAAACCAAAAATGTTCCAGACTTTGCCAAGGATCCCCTGGGGGAGAAGATCGCCCCGATTTGAGAACCACAGATCTAGGCAGCGTGGTGTAGGAGAGTGGTCGGCAAACACATTAGTCAACAGAGTCATATGTCAACAATACAGCGATTGAAATTTCTTCCGAGAGCCAAATTTTTAAAACTTAAACTTCTTCTAATGCCACTTCTTCAAAATAGACTCGCCCAGGAAGAGCCACACTCAAGGGGCCAAAGAGCCACATGTGGCTCGCGAGCCGCAGTTTGCCCACCACGGGTGTAGGTAAAGTAGACAGCGAAGGTGATGAGAGGGACAGAGCTTTCGGGTTCTTGCTTTCTCTCCAGTATTTTAGTTCTGTGTGTCCCTGTCAGTAAATTCTCCATGTGGTTGACAGTCATCTTATTTACATGGACCCAAAACACTACACAGTGGTTTTTCAGCATGATTAGGAGCAGCAGTAAAAACATATGGTAAGTAATTATTAACTTAATGAGTCGTGGTAAATATATCTTATGAACACATGGTGTGTAACACAAGATAATAAATTCTCATCACTTATCCTGAAGCTTAAACTTGCTCCTCCTGTACAATTGATTTCTGGTGTCTGCAAGAGTGAGCAATGTTGGAATTTTTGAATATGTAATTACTTGTTGGCTGCTGGTTTACAGGTGTTCAACAGGTTTTTATTGAGTGCCTACTGTGTGCTGGGGGTTTTAGCCATGTCCTGAAGGCTCAGTGGCTCAAGGGGAAACTTGTCCTTCCTGGATAAAAGGCTGTGTGTGGATCTGTAATTTGTATTTCATTTTATATGTAACTCAAAATGTAATTCATAATTAAACATATACTTGTCTGGGGAAGTGCCAGTGTCAGGGGTGTGGGAAGGCATCACAGGGCAGAGTCCTATAGGAAATGCCAGGAGGCTACATGGAGGCGGGTGTGGAGTGGTAGGAGGGCATTCTAGGTAGAGGGAGCAGCCGTTCCAAGGTGGTTTGGAGGGTGGAATGGGGCTACTGTCAGCCTCGGTGGGGAGGCCTGCCTGCAGGGAGCTGGTAGCATCATGAAGAGTGTCTTAGGCCAGACTGGTGGGTGTTAAGTAGCAGAGTGCCTTGGAGCCTGAAGTGTGGTGCAGGTAGGGAGTGTTGGCTGCTGCTGGATTCAGACTGTTGTCAGCAACTGCGCCTTGGTCTTCTGCGGATGGGAAAGTTTAGTAACTTGTGCTTGACTTTCCCCAGTGGCCAGGGATGCTCTGCTTAGCGTGACAGAAGTACCGGGAGGGCATTTAAAACACAGATTGCTGGGCACCAACCTCAGAATTCTCAGGAGGGCTGAGGAGGGGCTGAAAATGCGCTCTGCTCACAAGTCGATGATGCCAGCGCTGCTGGTCTGGGAGGCACACGGAGAGAACACGGCTCTAGCCTCGGTTACGGGAGGGCTGTCCCTCCTTGCCTTCGGGCCAGGGGGAGGTGCTGCTGGTTTGGGCACGTGGCTCTGGCTGGGACATGGTCGGGTATCCTGGAGACTCCTGCCTTCTCCAGGCCACCCGCAGGTCACGGGTGAGAGTCTCCTTCACCTCGGAGAGACTCTCCCATGGGGTTCCCTGGACACAGACTCAGTTGGAGAGTTGCTGTGGGAGGTTTCTTTCAGGAGGGATGTTCTTAGGAGGTGCACCTCTAAGGGAGTGAGGAAAGCTTAACTGGTCAGAGGGAGATGCTGGCCCAGAATGTGGTTACTGATGAAGGCATCTCACCGGGAGCTCGGGAGCTAGACTGGCTCTTCAGAGTGGTCCCCGATGGAGGCCGGGGGGCTGCCCTAGGCCTTAGATTCTTGCTCTCCCCGGTCAGTGGCTGTGGTAGTTCCCTGGGGCAGGGAGCAGTCCCCAGTGGAAGCTGTAGCTCTGAGCCCAGCAGTAACTTTCCCAGCGGCTGGGGGATGAATGCATAGAGAGGGGAGCACCACCCTTTCAAAGGGAGCATCCTGGGGAGAAACACCTTCCTCTCTTGCCCAAGAACGATGAGTCACTCACTGAGGCCGCTTCTTTATTTCGTGGCGTGAGCGAGAGCCGCAGGCTCACTGCTTCTTGGGTCCGAGTGCCGTGAAAAAGAGCATAATGGAATTTTCCGGGGTCTAAGGAGATTCGCCTAACGTTCCGTGAGAGGGTTCTAGATTCTTGGGCTGTGCTGTCACACATTTTCCCGTTGGATGCAGAGGACTCCAGGCTGGTTTCTGATGAGCTTCTGGGCCATGCTTCAGGGGGTCACCTTTTGACAGGGGACCATGGCTTTCTTTTAGGGCTGGAGGCCCGTCACATTATTTAACAAGAGGCTCTTTGCCCTGCCTCCGCCTTGATGTAGGTCAGACAGTGTCCCTGGCTTTGCCCTTCACCATCTCTGAGCGCCCAGGAAGGTCAGAGGCAAATGAGTGGGTCCGTTGGAGCCATAGGTACAGGATATCATGGTACCTCTTTGGCACCTCATTACTCACTCCTGATGGCATTTCATTCTCCCAGCATTTCCCCCTTTTATCCGGAGTACCCCCATTCTTTATTTTAAAAATTGTTTTTTTGACCCTGGCCGGTTTTCTCAGTGGTTAGAGTGTCGGCCTGCGGACCAAAGGGTTGGTTGGGGGTTCGATTCCTGGTCAAGGGCACGTACCTGGGTTGCAGGCTTGATCCCCACCCAGCCCCAGCTCAGGGTGCGTGTGGGAGGCAACCAGTATCTGTGTCTCTCTCACATCCGTGTTTCTTTCTCTCTCCCTCTCCAGTCTCTTTAAAAATATCAATGGGAAAAAAAATGTCCTCGCATGAGGATTAACAACAACAAAAACCGTGTTTTGTTCTCCACGAGATACACAGAAATAAGAAATGAGACAATCAAGGGGAAAAGCGGGGGGTCTAGAAGAGAGGAGAGATGAGATGCATGTGCTTGTCTCCGCCATCCTGAACTGAAAGTCCCCGCTAATGGATTTTAATTTTTAAAATGTATTCTATTTTATGGAGGAAAGTGGGAGAGGAATAAGCACAGATTATTCTCTGCGCTCTCACCGCATCTCAGGTACATTCACTCATATTCCCTCATTAAGTCTTCATAAGAACTCTGGTAGGCACAGATGTCCCCATTTGGCGGGTGAGCTCCAAATGGGCCCGGTTACAAAAGGCGGCAGAGGAGTGGTCAGCAGCGCCGGGCTCGGCCCGTGCGTCCTCTGCCCCTCCGCCCCGCAGCCTCCACCCGCCAGGTGCCCGGGGTGCCACCCTCCGCAGGGGTGGAGGAGTGGGGTCAGCTCGCCCTTGTTTCTGCTGTTGGTGGTGCATTGACTCTTCCTGGAGGCCCGGGGGTTTCCAGCTGGGCCTCCTGCCTTGGTTTTCAGCGACAAACATCATTTGCTAATAGAGTGCCTCCACATTAGAGCTAATTAATACGTGCTTATCTCCAAGTAGGGCCTAATTTGCAGGGATGATTTAAAGACTCGCTGGAAGTGAATCCAGCTCAGGAGCCTCGCCCAGGATCAATCTCACGCGCTCACACTCCGCCGTGCTGCTGTGCTGTGTTTTGGCTTGAGCTGAACTCGATAATGTGGGAGATGGACGCCGGGCCTTGCGTTGCTTATTGATGCTGCAGATTTTATCGAGTGCCTCTTGGGTGCTGCCTACATTCTTTAAAAAGGTCCCCTCCACCCGCCCCCCCCCCCATGCTCTCTCTCGTCTAGAAGTCCTCCTGAGCTGTAAGTTAATTTTTATGCAAAACCAGACAGAGGATTCCAGTGTGACTTTCGAGTTCAGGGGAAAAGCACGTGGCTTCCTCTCCTGGCACTTGCAGGCTGTGTGGCTTTGGAGCTGGCACGTTAAGTGCATGGAGCCCCTGTTTCCTCACGTGACTTTCACTTGCGTCTGGGATGGTGGGGAGGCCTCCGGGACATCAAACGAGTCACCCCCTCCCTCATTCCTGCTGCCAGGTGCTCATTCGGGTCATCGAGGCCCCTTGTAGGGCAGTGAGCGTGGGTCGGTCCCAGGTTTTTAATAAACAGTGGCGTCCAAGGAGCTTCCCCGTTCAGAATAGGTGTGATGCTTCTGGCTGGGAAGGTCTCTTTTCTCTCCTGGATCAGTTCCCTTTTGTCTGCATTGCAGCTCCCACAGGGACTCTTCCAGGTTCCGTTAAGCATTCAGACTCACAAGACTCACACAGGTGACACTGGGTACCGGTCTCCTCCAAGGAGTTGGGACAGGAATCACCACCTGCCAGCAGAGCACATGATCCGTTCCTCGCTTTCTGCAGTAGCCCACAGAGGAGGCCGGCGTGCCTCTCTGCCAGGCTCCCCACCCCCACCCCAGGTTTTAGTTCAGGGGCAAGGGAAGGAGACCCTCAGAGGGTGAGTTTGGAAGCCACCCTGCCTTCGAAGCCTTATTCCCCCAAAGGACTCGTACTGTTTTCATCCTCGTTCCTTGAAGGGTCCCCTGCGAGGGGCGTGCCAGTTTCAACAGTCGCTGTGCTCAGGAGAACCTTACAGCATGTCTGCTTTATCAGATATTTATAATTTATTTATAGTTTCTTCCAGTCTAGATGCAACTTACCAATCAGGGGTCATTTTTACATAAACAGAGTTGCCTAGTAACATAGTTAACATCCCAACTTCATTAGATTTCCAGGGGAATTATGCGAGGCAGTAACCAAGGTGAAATTCTTGGGCAAAAGGGAGAAGGGTTGGGTTAGCTTTTTACTCAGATTCACATCCTGTTTCTCCCGAGCGGTGGTGCTTTGGGGCATCTGTTGTGGAGGAATGAATCCCTCCGTGTGTTTTGTCATATATTCCATGTTCCTGTACAGTTTCTGGTTGAGCCACAGAAGATACACACACATTCTGGCCAAGAGATATGCTTTGGGATCATTGGCCTCGGATGCAATCCTGGCTTCTTTTATTCATGCATTTGTTCAGCTACGCAAAGATCATTCACTGCCTGCTGTGTGCGGGGCTGTGTGGTAGATGCCGGGCATGGGAAGGTAACTAACTCCTGGTCCTAGCTCTTGAGGAGCCATATCTTAATAGAGAGACAGGCAGAAATAAACCATTCCCCACGGGTGTGGGGCCATCCCACCAGGCTGGGAGTAGTCAGGGAGGTCTTCTCAGAGGAGGAGACACCGGGCCTGTATTTAAAGGTGAATTTGCCCCATGAAGAAGGCAGAGAAAAGCATTCCAGGTAGGAGGAGTGGCATGTGCAAAGGCTGGAGGGGGGAGCATGGGCATTTAGAAGGCTATTTTCCAACTCTGGACCTCCATTCCCTCATCTACAAAATGGTGTTAACAGTGCTTTCCTGATTATGAAATTGAATGAGATGATAATGCATGTTTAAGCACCTGGGATAGTTAATTCTAATTTTCTTCCAAAATACGTCTGTGGCTGCCAAAGGGCCAGGCTTCGATTTTAATCCGGAAGGGCCTGGCCACCCACCTGTGCCGTGCAAGCATTTCCTCCCGTGGCTCTTCTGCGAGTTGTCTCATCTCGCTCGGACGGAGCACTAAATGTTTGCACGCTGTCTTGGGTTATGTCTTACAGTATCAGTGAAGCACATAATTGTGTTTTCCTAATGGCTCGACATTAACAATAAGCCGTGACCCTTGCTGAGGCGTTCTGGGGGACGATTTTCCATCTGCTGACAGCCACGCATCTGTTCTGATGCCCTGTCCACACGTCCTGTCATTTGCTGTTTTGTCTTGCTTTTCTCAGAGGTGGCCAGCCACCTCCCACATACCGGCTGGAGAGGCTTAGCTTTGGGGGCATTTACTATCCAGTGACCACGAGTCACACATCAGGATGAGCTGAGGAGCCATCCTGGCCACGGTCGAGATCCTTCTGATGTGTAAATTGGATCCTGTCATTTCTTTGGGCAAGACCGCCCGGTGGGTCTACCTTATGGCTCGGTGAACTCTTACCAACCTATAAGACTTCTGCTTAAAAGCTTCCAGAGGTTTCCCCTCATGGGTAGATAATAACATCAGATGCCTTTCTTGGCCTCTGGATTCTTGTGTGATCCAGCCCCTGCCTGCTCTTCCAGCCTGTCCAACACACCAGGCTTTGTGCTGGGGACACCATGCTGAGCAAAGCCAGCCTCCCGCTTGTAGATTCCAATCTAGCTCTCCAGGCCTGATAGCCCCATCCCTGCTCTTTATTGCCTGAGGGCCTTGCACATGTTCTTCCCTTTGTGGGCATGGCTGTCTAATCTTTATCCTCACTTCCTCAAAGACTCTGACCTCCCAGTCTGTGCAGTTACTCCATTATTCTCTATCATAGTCGCTAGTGTATCTCCCTCCCGTTGCGTGAGATACCCGTGAGATTACTTGAGTGTCTGCTCCATCTTGAGGACAGTGAGCTTTCAAACCACGGGAGTCGTGTTTGTTTGCTGCATCCCTGACTCCCAGCACCTCAGCATGGTGTCTGTTTGTAGTAGGTGCTCAATAAAAAGCTGCTGACAGAATGAATGAATCGATCAGCATGGTGGTTATAATTTCTAGAGATGGCCGCTATAACATATCCCAGGCTGTGTGTCCAGGAATAATTCCCTCCCCCTCTCTGGGCACCGTTGCCAGGAGGCATAAACACATCTATGTGAGAGACACGGTGCCTGGGGCTGCAAGTGCTAGTACCTGTGAGTTACCACTGGAACACCAGGCCTCACCTCTGGCCCAGCCCAAGGAAGAAAACTGAAGTGAGAGTCGAGAGGGTTGATGTTCGAAATCCTCATCATTATGGTTCTTAATGCTTGAGTCCCGGGGCCAGAGCCGGCGGACCTCAGTGCAGCCCCCCCTGTTTGTCCACTTCCCTTCGCCCTAAGGATAGTGACCTTGCCGTTTGCAGGAGAGGAGGGTATCACTCCCAGTTGCTTGGGTTGGGGTGTCTGGGGCACAGCCAGAGCGGCCTTCAGAGATAACAAATCCCTCGCTTGTCTGTGAGGATGTTTCTGTTGAGCGAGCAGGACTTTTTGGGGACTCCTCTCCTGAAATGATCACCTTTCCTTTTTCCTAAACTGTAAACGATGAAGACTGTGTTTAGGAAATGGGGAGAAGTGACTTGTCACTAACCCCCAGGCAGACTCCAGAACAGCGTTTACTTGGGCACTTTCCTTTCTTAGTATTTAACGCTGCAAACTGCTCCACCCCAGCCGGGTCCCCCCAAAGTCTCTTACCCATCTTTCTCTTTCCCCTTCCAACGTGGGTAACTTATTTATGACATTTAGTTTATGTCCCAACCCGGCCACTAGCTTCTCGAGGGCGGGGCTCTGCCATGTGCTCAGGGATGTGTCTATGGGAGGAAATGTAACTGCCTCTGGTTTCAGCATTTCCCGCCTGCCTGGAAAACTCCTGCAGACATGTCTTCAAATGTCTGCTCCCGAGACACCCGCTTCAGGGGGCCTTCGCTGCTATCCCCAGGCCTTGCCCCACCCCAGCACCTGGCGCACCAGAGGCCCCTGGGAGCTGGGCTGCTCTCTATCCCCAGGAGATCTGGGGCTTTGCACGCCGTGTCCAGGAGCTTGGACGTTACCTCAAGGATGGAGGGAGTGGCGGTGTGTGACATTTCAGAAGAATCTTTGTGGCTGCCCTGTAGGGAAACGCTGGCTGGGGCAGGCGTGGATGTGGGAAGACAGTTGGGTGGTGATCACTATGGCATAGGAGCCGCTCAGTGATGGCTGGAGTTGCCCTATCCAGTAGGGTAGCCACTAGCCACATGTGATGATTTAAATTTAAAATCCAGTCCAATCAGATTTCACTCCTCAGCCGCACTAGGCATCTTCCCATGCTCTATATAGCAAGCATGTCAAACTCGCGGCCCACGACGAATATTTTTGCGGCCCAGCCAATATAACGGTATGTAAGGAACGTTTCAGTAAAAATTTCGTAATTTAATTTTTACGATATCCTGTTAGCACACTATTATTAATAGTGAACTACAACGTTCACTAATGACTGATGACTATAATCATGTTGCATTCGTTTCCCTTACACGACTTGCACGCGGGGACACCATTTCTCCCCACTAATACTAGCAGCGAATATTTTAGCAGCCGGTTGCCACATCATTAGTCTTGGACTGACTTGTTTGGTGTGCGCAAGAGGAAATATTTTGCTCTTGGAGAACAAGAAAAGTAGGTTTATTTGCGTGACGCTTACTAATTGTGCAGTTATTTAGTGTCTGGTAAGTTAATATTCAAGAAAAAAATATTAATTTTTATTAAAATGCTCTATTATTTTATAACGATTACTCATTTATTTCAGCCCTTTGTATTCAGCATGTCTCTATGGAAATAAACCTACGTTTCTATGAAAATTGAAGTTTTTTTTTTGTGTGTGTGTGTGGCCCACATAAACTTAAACCTTGTTTATTTGGCCAGTGTTAGCCTTTGAGTTTGACATGCTTGTCTCTAGGCTAGCCCCTCGTGGGCCGTGGGGGTACAGAACGCTCCCATCATCGTGGAAAGCCCTGTTGGCCCCTTCCAGCTTGGCATGTAAGGGAGGGTGTGAATGGAGGGTCATGGAGAGGCTTGGGAGATATTAGGAGGAAGAATGAGATTTGGGGATGGGTTGGGTGTGGGGTGTTATGGAAATGGAGTGTCAGTGATGAGAATCAGGCTGTTGGGTAGGTGCCAAAGTAGAGGTCCTGTGTCAGAGGAGTGAGCATTTTTATGGCTCTGGTTAAGGGGGTCATGCCATTTTCCGAGGGGGTCATGCCATTTTCCGAGGGGGTCATGCCATTTTCCGAGGGGGTCATGCATGTTCGGCAATAGCATGAGAAAACGCCCAATTTATTGCAGCCTTCTGGCTTGGCTTCTTATCTTTTGAAAAACCTTCCATTGTGTGTATACCTCTTGCCAAATCTGCCTTCGTTTAAGGTCTAACCTGCGGACCAGGAGGTCTTTGTGATGAGGGAATTACATGTACATTAATGCAGATTTCAATAAAAAGAGTTCTGTTTGCCATCGGGGTACAGTCCGATGCTGTTTAAATGCCTTTGGTAATATCTTCAATCGGATGGCAAATAGAAAAGAGGAAAGTTCACAATAAAAAATGAATTAGGGCGATTAGCAAAAGGTGAACCGCTTCCCTCCTCAGGCGACAGGCAGAGTTGACCGAGCTTTGCAGGGTGCCTCCTGTCCAAACACATGTCTGGATTATTACAGATTCTGAGGTGGCCCTGGGGTCTGCTCGGCACATAGGACTTGGTTATTGCATTTAGTTCTGCAAAGGTCATGAACATTCCCCTGGAGGGCGCTCCAGGGGGCTCACACCCTGGGGTGAGTTAGCGGGAGTGGGGCCTCTTGAAGAGGGGTGTCTGACTCAGGGCAGGCCAGCAGCTGCTGCTTCCAGGTCCTTTCCAGCACCTTCCCCAGGGGTGCTTTTGGGAGAACCTTTCCCATCTACCCAGCATCTGGTGTCGGAGGTGGAGTCCTTTAACAACAAGGTAGAGGCCTGGCTGGTGTAGCTCAGCGGACTGAGTGTCGTCCCATGGACCAAGAGGTCATGTTTCAATTCCCAGTCAGGGCACATGCCCGGGGTTGCAGGCTCGAGCCCCAGGGGAGGGTATGCAGGAAGCAGCCCATCAATGTGTCTCTTTCATCGGTGTTTGTATCTCTCTCCTTCTCCCTTCCTCTCTGAAATCAATAAAAAAATATTGTAAAAAAAGAATGAGGTAGAGGCGAAGGCTTTAATTAACTAATGCAAACACTGGGACTGGTTTCTGTGGCATCAAAGAGAAATAGAGTTCTGTTGACAGAATAAAAAAGGTGTGGGTTTGGAGCTCAAACCAGGACCGGGAGCTTCCGCCTCGGTGGTGTTGGAACTCACACTCACCCGGAGCGGGACCATGGAGACCACTGGTGGCCGGGGGGTTGTGTCCGTATCAGCTGGCTCACCTCCACGGTCGATGGTCGGGGTTGGGTGACACCCACGAGAGCTATGAGGGACAGGTGAATGCCCTCCGAGTTAGATGACCTCCACACTGGGAGGGTAACTGCCGACCTTAAGCTAGAGATTGTCAAACCTTAATAGTATGCCCGTGAATGGCATGAGGCCTTGTGAAAAAGTGGATTCTGATTCGGTAGATCTGCCGTGAGGGCCAGAGACCACGTATTTCTAACAAGGCCCCGGTGATGCAGAGCCTGTGTGCAGTCGAGATGGGGTGGGGACCTCAGTGACTGGGTAGTCAGAGTGCAGCCAACACTCCTCTTTACCCTGATGTTCCAGAAGCTGTCTTCCTCAGAATAAGCAGAAACCATGGCAACCGGGATGTATCACGTGGGGCCCGCAGCCCATCCCACTGGCCGGGAGAAGGGCCCGTACCAGATGCCTACTGGCAGTGGGAACTGCCCACGGGGACCCCCTCCGCCCTCCCACCCCGCCTGAGATAAAACTGAGAAGTTCTGGGAAGACGAAACACTTACTTCAGGTTTCTAGTCAACTTCAAATTTTATTATTTAATTTTACTTTTCAGTCCTGCTCCAGAAAGCCTGTCTTGAATGAGGTAAAATGGAGCAACGCCCCCTCCCCGCTCCCCTCTCACCCTCCTCCCTCTGGCATCTCTTGATTGAGACCCTGGAAGGAGTTGCCAGGACGATGCTGGAGGCGGGCAGTAAAACGCTGGAAATCAGTGGGAGGGGGAGCTTGAGGCCAGTGGGCTCTGCAGTCGCCAGAGACATGCAGAGAGGGGGTGGCATCGATCTCTCACTTTACGGAGACACTCACCCTTACCAAGGGGCACAGGGAGTAGGTGGCAGAGCTGGGATCTGAACTGGGTCTTCATGCTACGGAACTCATGTTCACACCGCCTTTGGCTGAATTGGGGCTCAGAGCTACGGTGGCAGGAAAGAGTGCATTTTGGGTTGAGGAGGGGAGGGAGGACACGGGAGAACACCAGGTAGACAGACCCCCGGGGCCGGCGGGGAGACCTAGGGACTCCTTCCCAACTTCTCCAAGCCTTGCTTTTGGCTGTGCTTGTTTATTTCTGGCCACTTGGAGATATAAAAGTGTATATCATGCCTTGCAAAGTTAGAGCCAAAGGAAATATAAAAGTCAAACAAATTCTAGGCGGGAAATGAACGCAGCTCTGTCGGCTCAGGCTTCTACAGTCTTGCAACTTGGCCTGCCGGTCTGGCGCGGGGCTTCCTGGCAGGCGGGTGAAAAGGGAAATGGATTTGCTCTGTGATCTCTTCATCGGGGAGAAGAGGCTTTTGGTGGCTTCTCACAGGGAAGCTTAGAAATGTCTCTCCCCAGCCTCCTGGAGGTTCTCAGACCTCGGTCTCTCCCAGATGTGAAAAGGGGGCTGAGACCCTGTCCCTTGCCTCTCTGGCTGACCCTGGGGATGGCGTGGGGATGCCGTGCCTGGTGCACGCCCACTGTGTAGTGGGCCCCTGAGGGCAGAGTTCTCATCCCTCTGCCCCATCGCAGCTAGTCCCTGCCAGTTTCCGGGTGAAAACTGAAGTCAGCACAAGGTCAGCCCAGGCACACCCGGCCATGCCCGAAGTACAGCTCTGCTACCAGAACCCAGGCAGGAGAGGGTGTGTGTGTATGAAGGGCGAGACGGGCGGGTGTGAGTGAGTGAGTGAGTGTGTGTGTGTGTGTGTGTGTGTGTGTTTTGGGGGTGGGGGTGTGTGTGTTGGGGGGGGGGGTGTGTATTGGGAGTTGGGCTGTTGGGAGCTGCTTAATAATAGGATAGATGCCAAGGCCGGTGGGGCAGTTTGACAAAACGAAGCTGGCACACGGCATTGTGCATCAGCCAGCCCCGCAGAGCAGTGGGGTGGGAGGGTGAGTGAGGGCCCCTTTGGTTTGGCCATCTATGTGCATTCGAATCCCGGGAGGGCTGTGGGAGGAGGGGGTGGTTACAGAGGACGGAGGGAGGCCAGGTTCTGTGGGTCCTGGGGCTGCAGCATGGCTGTCGGATGCTCGGCTTTTTCAGCCAGGAGGCGCCTGGGATTCAGCCACCACCACGTCCCAGGGGGCAGGCGGGTCCCGGCGGGGCACCTTAGGGACGCAAAGTGGCTTCCGTCACTTCCCTGGGGTGCGATTTGTTTAATAGAAGCGTGCAGCTTCCCGGCGCTTACAGGTGCTGACGGGGGCATCACAATATTATGAGATTAGGCAGCAGAGCCCGCTTTCTTTCCAGCTCGCTTGGCAAGGAAGCAGCCACCTTCGTTAGCACCGATGGTTGGGTATGACAGAGCTAAAATTGAACTTGGCAATTACCGCCCGTGAGCGGCTCTGGGTGCTGTGAAGGGAAGGTTCCGTGGAAATCAACCCTGGTAATCACAGGGTTTAAAATTAGTCAGTTTCTATTAAGGTTGCTCCGTCAGCATATGCTTCAGGGTGGCAGGGGAGAGGCATAGAAACTGGGGTTCTGACTGTCTTGGGTTCCCGTCTGTTCACCTGCACCAGGTTTTTTTTTAAAAAAAATGACACCGGTGACCGGATGAAGGTTTGAAAGACGTTGTGTTACTATCGTGACGCGGGGTGGCCATCTGAATGATGGCTCAGTTAAAAGTCCTTCTCTTTTTCTGTGCGTGATGAGCTCACACCTCTGTCTCAGCCTCTGGGTTTTCTCTAGAAACAGCTTCCTGCCCCTCCCCTGCCTCGGGCTGTTGCAGGTGAGAAACTTGGCTTTTGGTTGGCCTCAGCAACCTCAGCCATGGTGCCCATTTCGCAGATAAAGACGGTGAGAGGCTGGTGCGGAGAGAGTCAGACAGATTCTAAGTTGGCCTGGGGTACGTGCACGGACCGCCGTGAACGGGAAGATAGAAGCTCCAGTCAGCTCCTTGCTTTGAGCCTCAGCTTCCTCCTCTGTAAAATGGGAACTTGCGCTGGGCAGCGTGAGGATTAAGTGAGGTAGTCTGGGCAGAGTAGAACCCTAGCCCAAGTGGCTGTTGTCATGAAGCAGTGGTTCTCAACCTTCCTAATGCCGCGACCCTTTAATACGGTTCTCCCCATGTTGCGGTGACCCCCAACCATAAAATTATTTTCGTTGCTACTTCCTAACAGTCATTTTGCTACTATTGTGAATTGTAATGTAAATATCTGTGTTTTCTGACGGTCTTAGGCGACCCCTCTGATGGGGTCGATGGACCCCCAAAAGGGGTCGCGACCCACAGGTTGAGAACCGCTGTCATGAAGGGTGATATTTATTGTCTATCTGCTCTGCGCCAGGCACTGTACCAGACCCTTCCCAAAGGCGATGGCCGCTTCACCCAGAGGAGAGCCTGAAAGGAAGTCTTGAGTCAGCGCAGGCTCAGAGAGGGTATCACCTGGTCCAGGTCCTCTTCGCGAGTAGGATTAGGGCCAGGGTTCCAACGCAGGGGGTCTGCCACCCCGAGCCTGGCTGCTGCTCCTGCCCCTCCCAATGGGAACAGCTGACTAAGAAAACAGGCAGCCGGGATGAGCTGCCTCTGTGGCTCAGAAGAGAGAGGCATTAAAACAGAAATATCTTCTCCAAAAGGCCGTGGCTCCTGCACAGGAAGCTGAGTCATCTCTCTTTGTGTTGAACCATGGAACTGCCTCAAAAATCCAAAAACTAAAACTAAAAAGTGCTGAGTTCCATCAAGGGGCGCGGCCCCTCCCTGGCTTCTCCCCAGAGGGAGCTGAGCCGAGGGTCTGTGGAGCTGGGACCCCCGCCACCCAGCATTGGGTCCTGTGGCCCAAATGGTGCAGGATGAAGAAACCCACACACACGGGGGTTTGCCCTGCTGCCTCAGCCTGCCAGGTGGGCACACCTGCCCCAGCCCTGCCTGCCCCATGGTGGGGGCCGGGGGGCCCTCTCAGAGTGAGTGCCTCATGGTCAGGACACGGCTCTGTCACTGCGCACCTGTGACAGCACGCTCACCACCCGGAACACCTCTGGCCAGCACAGGTGGCAGAATCTTGTCCAGACTCTCTTGTTGCCACCAGGCTCAGCTCCCACGGACTTGTTTCCTGCACTCGCTGGCATTTAGTAAGTGGCGGAGAGCGCAGGGACTTGTCCCTTATCGTCCCACCTCTGCCTCTGAACATGCGCTCTTTCAAACTCTGCCTCTCCTTCGAATCCCGGCTTGAATGGCACCTTTTGCGTGAAGTCCTCAGTCCGCTGATGACCCTGGGGCTGGAGCTGTGAGCACTGCCTCCCTTACATCATAATTTCTCACCTACTTACATGAGCTGGGATGTCTCTGAGGGCAAGGGGCAGTTCACATGTGGTCCTATATGGAGTAGGCAGAGGGAACAGAAAATGTTGGTTGAGTGAATGCGTAAGTGATCATCGAAGGAATTTTACCTTCATGCTTTCTCTGTAACTATCATATATGTCTTTTGCATATCAGAGCTTTTGGTTTACAATGGACAAGTTCATCATTCAACAAGCAATTTGGGCTTCTTTCTATGTCAGTAAATGACGGTCATTTTTCACGGCTGCCTAGTATTCCATTGTGCAGAGAGCTGTGATTTATTTAACCGATCCCTGTCAATGGGCTTTATTGTCATTTCCATTTTCTTATAAATATCTAGGGACCCAGTGCACAAACTTGTGCACCTTGAAAGGAACTGTGGGCCACGAGGCTGGGGTGGGCACAGGGCAGATCTCGGCCCATCCTCTGCACCCCTGCTCTGCCCCTCCTGCCGTGGCCCCTAATCCCCTGTCTGCTGGCAGCCCCACTTCCGCTGCCACTCCCAGTGCTGACGGAGCCGGCCCCACTCACACCCGCTGACAGCCCAGAGCGATTGGGGCCGGTTCCAGCGGTGGGTGTGAGTAGGGCTGGTGCCATCAGCCGGTGCGAATGGTGGTTGCTGTCCTGATCACCCCTCAGGAGCAGGGGGAGGTGGACAAGCCCTCAGGGGTGATCTGCTGAGGGTGCTGAGTCATCGAGGCTGCATTGGGCGCTGGCAGTGGGTGTGAGCAGTAGCTCTGGCGCTGGCAGGGGGTGCGAGTGGGGCTGGCGCTGGCAACAGGTGCAAGCACTGGGTGGGACTGTGGTACAGGGGGGCAAAGGATTTTCAGTAACCACCAGAGGCTTGCCCCATGACAGCGACTGGTGCCCAGCCTTGGTCTGGCGCCCCCACTCACCTGCTCCACCATCCTATGGCCGATGCCCACCATGTTCTGTGCTCTGCCGCCTGCTGCCAACGCCTGCCATGTTCTACGTGTGCCCCCTGGTGGTCAGTGCACGTCATAGCGACCGGTTGTTCGGCTGTTCTGCAGTTTGGTCTACACTGGTACCTCAAGATATGAGTTTAATTCGTTCCGTAACCTTGAGGCGTGGGAAACTATGAGATGCTCGAGTCAGGGTAAACTGGTGGGTCGTGTGCAGCCGGCCGATCTGCGCGATTACTCCTATCTCAAATGTTGCTCGTATTTCAAAGCAAAAATCGCTCACTCGATGGCTCGTATCTCAAAAATCTCGTATGTTAGTGCACTCGTATCTCGAGGTACCTCTGTATTTTCATATTAGGGTTATACACACACACACACACACACACACACACACACATGCTGCATTGAAGAAATAAATGTCCTTGATCATATGAATTTGGGCCTAAAACACCTTTTCACCCCTTAAGCTTACATAAGTATTCATGGGTGTTTTCTTCTCTCACCCTTCCAGCCTTGTGTGTGTGTTTCCAAATCTTCAGTATGTCTGAAATTTCCATCTTATCTTTCTATCCCAGTGCAAAGTCCGCAGCTCCCTTTCCTTCAGACAAGCTCCATGCGCTTGGCTCTCGGCCTTGGACTTACGGATTAGGTGCACTGTCTATTTGTTATGCATCTTTTGTGTGTGAGGCTCTGTGCTAGGAGGTGGGACCTGAAGATGAACAAGACAGGTCCTCTGGCCATCAAAGAGTTCACAGCATCGCGAGGAAGATGAACAATTGACATAGAAATAAAAAACCATCAAAACAAACAACCAGAAGCCATCCGCTGGACGAGCATGCCTCGGAGATAAATCCGGTGCGGGTGAAATCAGAGGCGCCCTCTCTGGGGAGGGAGGAGATACATGAGCAGAAACCAAGGATGAAGAGTCAGTACTCTGAAGGTCTGGGCAAGCGCATTCCAGGCAGAGGGAAGAGCATGAGAAAAGGACAGAGGCATGGAAGCAAAACTCCTTCCTTCCTGGAACCGTTTCGAATCTCCCCACTGCCCCCTCACACAGACGCACGGGTGTCAGCCTCTTACCACGTGGTGTTAGCTGTCTCTGCACCTCATTTATTAGTGTTACAAGTGCTCAGTCGCGAGACGATTCCCCAGAACTCCTCTTACTCAGTCCCGGATGCTCTCTGATCTGCGATGCTTCCTCAGCAGCCCCTGGTGTTTCTGAAATATATATGAAAAGAATTTAAAATTGGCTCGGTAGTGCCCAGCACCGTCCATGACACGTCATAGGTCCTCGCCTCCACATTTTACAGATGAAGAAACTGAGACGCAGGGAAGTTAATAGGTCCAGCAGGCGGAGCTGGGATTAAACCCCGTTCTGTTTTTATTTAAAAAATCTGCCTTCTTTTTGGAGCCCCAGTTTAACCGCTCTTGTGTGAAGGCTAAGGACACGGCAGGGGGATCCCTGGTGCCAGCCAGCACTGTCCCACGCTCAGTCCAGCCTGTGCTAGGTGACCTTGGCCCTTGGCCGACTGACTGCCTTCCGAGGAGTGGGAAGGAACCAGGGGAGGCTCCGTGTTTTTATTTAAAGTTACAAATGCAAGACAGACTTGTGGGAAATTAAAAAGAAAATGAAACAAGAAAGGAGAAAGCGACTGAAAATGCCTCCTCCTCCTCCTCCTCCTTTCCCCCCTGGGGGAACCACTATTAACAGTTTGGAATTTTCACAGTGCATACCCAAACACACACACAGTTACTGTTTTTATACGAATCGGGTCGTGCCCTTGATTTTCTCCCAACTGATTCCAAGTCAGGAGCTACAGACCTTCCTCATTCCATCCTATTCCACAGAACAGATGTATTTCAATCCATCCCCCTGACCCGGTTTTACACGTTTATCTTGCCTCTCATTCTCTGTGCGTGCATCTGTGGGCATCCACTGAGCACACGAGTACAGGTATTTCTGCAGGAAGGATGCCCAGAAGTCTAATTGCTGAATGAAAAGGCACATAATTTCCACACAGGGATAGGTGCTACCACATGGCCTTTCTGGAAGCCTTTCCCGTCCAACACCCACTGCCCTCCTCCCAAGGCAGTGGGTGAGAGGAGACGGCTCTCCAGCCACCGGTGAGGCTGCGCTGGGCTGTACACACAGGCTGCCGCCGCCTCCGCCGCCAGGAGCTCTGAGCACATGGCCCAAATTGGGATAGAAGATGGATTTTGATAAGAGAGGTTAAATAACAGGTTTTTCCATTTCACCTTACAGGAATGGGATGGGGGTGGGGGTGCCGGGCCTCCAGCCAATAGAGGACCAAGAGTTGTCAGGAGGCTTACAAAGCTTGCTATTTCTGGCGTTTTTTCCCCCTCTTTCTCTGCTGATTATGCAGCAGAATTGCACAGAGGCTGTCGTGGGCGCGTTCTCTCACTGTCTGGGCTTCTGTGGAACGAGACTCGGGCTCCTTCTACTCGCAAGACACTGGTGCATTGCAGGTGTGTTTCAGCAGAAGGTAATCGGGGGGTGCCTGCCATCTCCTGGGGTGGAGGTGGTCAGATGGTCGTTGTGGGATGAAGAGATAGACGATGCCTGGGGGAAGGGGGGGTTAAAGGCGGGGAACAGGCAGGGACCTGGACTGGTGCTTGTCACGTGGTGGAAGGAAGATGTTTTAGAAGGTCCAGGAGGCCTGCAGTTGCCCCTGGACAGCAGGGCATGGGTGGCCAGAGCATAATAGGTACCTGGGGTGCTCAGATAGCATTTGCTTGTTCATTCATTTATTCATTCACTCACTCACTCACTCACTCACTCACTCATTCAGCATACCTTGCAGTGGGCCTGACTAAGTGTGGGTAGGGACTCCAGCCCACTCAGAAGCAATGCTGGGAATAGCCTGTGACTAGGAGCCTCAGAAAATACCTGGGGTGAGCAGTGCGAAAGGCCCTTCAAGGAAGGCAGGGTGAGGAGTAGCTGGGGACGTCAGCAGGGAATAAAGTTGGAAGTGCCTCTTCCATTGGGTTTTGGAATTTGTGGAATCAACAAAAGTTCCTCCCCAAATTTGGTGAGGGCCACCTTTTTCTTTTGTCCTCGAAGGGTATTGAAAAATAACCATTTTTTGTGGAAGAAAGGACAGCAAAAAACAAGGAAGGACTTCATCACAGATTTGAGGACAAACACGTGGACACGTAATAGGTGGCGGATTTTGAATGCAGGAACCTAACGTGAATGCTCTTCTCCAGTTGTGCTGGGCAGAGATTGCCTCTGGGAGGGGAGTTGTCTGAGTTGGGGGCGGGTCTTGTTGCAGTTGACTGACAGGGCTGCGCCCTCCCGTGCAGCAGGAGGCTGACCTCTTCTGGTGCCGATTCCCACAGCCCTGGTTGGAGTCTGAGTCATGCACGTGTGTCCCAGAATGGAAACCACCCCGTCAGGCCTGCTCTTCCTCGCCTGGAATGCCCAGGGCAAACCCAGAGAGACCAGGACGTGGGCTTCTGTGCCCCTGGGTGATCTCCACTTTCTCCACACGGGGTCTAAGAGCACAGACCGCAGGCTTCCAGGTCTGCCCGGGGGGTGAGGGGAGGCTTTGGAGCCAGCCAGCCATTGAGGAGATAGCTGTTGAGTGCCCACTGTGTACCAGGGTCTGGGTTAGGTTTCAAATCCCAGTGGGCTTTGCAAGACTTACTTTCCTCATCCATAAAATGGGAACATTGGTACCTACTTCCCTCTGTGAGGATGATTGTGTGTGTGTGTGCTTGTATGTACACACATACACACAGCCTAACACTTGGCCTACTAAGTGGTAGGACCTCCATAAATGTTAATGAATGAATGACCCAGAACACCCAGCTGTGCTTGGGAAGAGGATTCCATAGCTCATACTGTGTGTGTGTGTGTGTGTGTGTGTGTGTGTGTGTGCGCGCGCGCGCGTGCGCGTGCTTTCCTCTGGTGCTTATAGCCAGAGACCCTGTGTTCTGCTTTTCTTCTTAGGGAGCATGACTGTAAGGCGACAGTATGCTTCCCGGTCCTGGCTGATAGGGCTTTCTCTGGTAACTTTCATGGGCTCTTGACTGGGAGAGGGGTTAACTGGGACTTACTGGCTGTCTTGAAACAGAGCTGACTCTTATTTTGGACACTTTCTGAATAGCTTACTGAATACTAATCACCAGCATTGCATCCATCGCTCGGGTCTCGGGAGAACAGCCAGTCACAGAACCTTGCTTGCTGAGAGCTCTGGGCTGGCCGGGGAGGGCGGTCTTGCAAGGGAGGAGATTTTGGAAGGGAGGGTGTGGCTGGAGGATCCACCCTCCTACCTCCAAATATGGGGAGCAGAAGCTGAACCCGGGTTTAAGGCTTGGCTTTGAGCCCTGGCCCTGTCCCTTGCTTGCTGTGTGACCTTGGCAGGTCGCCTTACCTCTCTGAGCCTGGAGTTTCCTTGCCTCCAAAATGGTGGACTATTGAGTGGATTAAATGGGATAAGGTATAGAAAGCACATTGTTGATGCTTAGTAAATAAAGATGTGCTCCCCTCCTGATGAGGGGACCCTGGGGAGCCTTTGAGGGGGGGCAGGGTGTCTGCTGGCACAAGGTCTTGCACACAGGAGACACCCACTGAATATTTATGGAAAGAATGAAGGTGTCCAGGGAGCGGGAGGCTGAGGTTAAGATGCTATGTGACCGCTCTGCGATCTTGGGCAAGTTCTTCGCCTTGACCTCTGCTTCTCTCAGAGAAGTAATCCACGCTGGAAGCCAGGGCTGGGGGTGAGCGTCATGTTTGAAACTCATTTCCTTCCTCGGTTAGTGGCATCCGAGGGGACTCTGCTCCCCGCCGCCTCGTGCCTTCACAAACCAGTAATTAATGAAATTGGGAGCCCCAGGAGGCAGCTCCGCCTCAGCAGGACCCCGGGCGGCCTGGGAGTCCCCACCTCTCTCTGTTCAGCCTGGCAAATGTTCCCCGGTGCGGACTATCGCGGGCGAAGCCCTGGCACATCGCGGACCAGGAGTGGATTCCAGCTTCTCCCGGACCCCGAGGCCATTTCCCAGGGCGGGCATGGGGTCTCCTCCCGCTGTGTGTGTGTTTGTTGGGCTGAGCCCCGGCGTGGGATCAGGTGGGCCTGGATGGGCAGGCTTCGCTCTCTCGATTTCTGGCTCTGAGACTCGAGGCAGTGTACTCGCTCACCTTCTCCGAGTCTCACCTCCTGTGCGGAACAATGGAGCCACAGGAGCCGCAGCCCTTCAGGACGGGGAGCGTACAGAAAGGCAGCTTTGATTTGCACGCCCTCGCCCGAGAGGGTTCGTCTGAAGGAGACGGTGGCTTTAAGTGGTCCTCGTCCTCACTCCCACCCCCTCCTCCGGACATGGCCTCGCCATCGTGCCCATTGGATGAGCACCGTGGCTGTCCCCTCCTTGGCTTAAGGCATCCTTGACGCCCCTCTCTGTCCCACTCCCTGCAGGTGCCTTACTCCCTGCCGGTTCCACCTTCAGGGCACAGCCATATCCTTCCCCCTTCGCAGTGGCGTCTTTGTGAACCAGGCCCCTGCGTACAGCCTTTGACTGGATGTCCCATGTGGCTGGCGGATCTGTTTGGAGGCCCTCTCTATGCCCACCTGGGGCACATGTCTCATTTCGGTGTCTGAAGTCGGCAAGCTTCTTCCTCCCTGCCAGGCAGAATCATTGCCCCGCTGCTTCCGAAAGGCCCCTTCCCACCGATCAAGCTGTCACGCTTCTCGGTTTTGTATATGCAGCCCCTTTGTCTAGAAGCAGCATTTCCTCCATCCCTCAAACTCCTGCTTATTCTTTTAAAAAAAAATATATATATATGTATATATATATATTTTTTTTTACAGAGAGGAAGGGAGAGGGATAGAGAGTTAGAAACATCAATGAGAGAGAGACATCGATCAGCTGCCTCTTGCACGCCCCCTACTGGGGATGTGCCCGCAACCAAAGTACATGCCCTTGACTGGAATCAAACCTGGGACCTTTCAGTCCACAGACTGACGCTCTATCCACTGAGCCAAACCGGTTTTGGCACCTGCTTAGTCTTTTTAAAAATATATATATATATTTTATTAAATTTTACAGAGAGGAAGGGAGAGGGATAGAGAGTTAGAAACATCGATGAGAGAGAGACATCGATCAGCCGCCTCCTGCACGCCCCCCACTGGGGATGTGCCTGCAACCAAAGTACATGCCCTTGACCGGAATCAAACCTGGGACCTTTCAGTCCGCAGACTGACGCTCTATCCACTGAGCCAAACCGGTTTCGGTGAGCACCTGCTTGTTCTTGTCAGTGTGGCAACGCTGCTTCCCCAAAGCCTTCTCTGATTGCCCCCTGTCCCACCTCCAACAGTCGGGGCCAGAGACCCTCTCCTGTGCCCACCCCGTCAAGTCCCCCGCTAGCAGTTACTGAGATGCCATTGAGGGACACAGCCCGAGATGATGCATCTTTATCCTCCCTCCTCTGGAAGCCTGGAGAGCACAAAATAGTTGCTTGGGAACATTAATTTGGGCAGAAACTGCAGAGATTATCCTTGTAAATTAAGTGTCTTCAGACCTAGACAGACTGGACTATAATCCTCAGCCTGTGGTCTGATTTGGCTGTGTGGTCTCCGACAAGCCACCTAACCTTTCTGAGCGTGGAGGGCCACGAGGAGTGACAAGATGACACCGACAGCCAGTGCCTTCTTCTTTCCCACTTGCCGGACAGTAAATGTCCCCGAAGACGCTTGGGACAGTTGCTCTGAGCAGAGCAAACCAAGCCCGGTGGCCCCCAGTACTGTCCACAGCAGAACCCTGCATAGAACCCCCAACAGGAGCAAAAATAGCAGCCCTGGGGCAACCGGAGATGCAGAAGCCACAGGAAGAAGCCGCAGGCCGAGCGGATGTCAGCTGCTCGGAGGCCCCGCTGAGGTTCCTCCAATGTGTGCGCCGAGCTTTGCAGCCTCACCCCTGCCCTCGCCAGCTCCTCTGACCACAGCATCAGATAAGGCCTCGGAAAAAGTGCTGGGGAGGGGTAATCGGGTGCCATCTGGGGGGTACACTCCATCCCCTCTTGCCTCTCTGCCTTCTCCTCCCCTTGCTCCTTGCTTGTTTTGCCTACCCCACTGATCCCCAATGGCACACTCCCACCCTCGGGCCCTTTACATGGGCCGATTCTCCCCCACATACCTGCCTGGCCCACTCTCTCACCTCCTAGTCTTTGCTCAACTGTCACTTCCTTAATGAGGCCTGCCTTGACCACCTGTGTCACTTGCAGATCCTCCATCCCAGCACTCAGCTCCTCTCACCTGCTTTTCTGTAGTTCTTAGACCCTCCTACCATGCTGTGCAAGTGACTTACTGACCATGCTTTTTGTTTGCTTTCTGTCTGCACTGCAAGAGGGGAGCTCCAGGGATCTCTAGTCACTGCTGTATCCCGGGGCCTGGAACAGTGCCTGGCACCAAGCTAATGCCCAATAAATCTTCCTTTAGGATATGGATGCGTGAATGAAGGGAGAAGAGCCAGCCCAGCAGAAGAGGGTCAGGCTGGGTTTGTGTGGATTCTTGTTTCACGGGCATGTACACACATGGGCACATGTACACACTCACATGCATGCCCTCAGCCACTTTTGGAGCTTCTGAGTGTTCAGGACGAGGCTGGTCTGGGACTGGTGGTCGTCGCGTGTTTGGAGGGAAGAAGGGGAGACTGACAGTAATGCCGGGTACAGGAGACCTGTGTTGCAGGCCCAGCGCCTCGGCACCTCCAGGCATGGTTCAGCTGGCAGGAGAGGAGCGCTCCGATGGGAGGTGGGGGAGGGATGGGGCTGGAGACATCAGCAGGGCCTGGGCACCAAGGCGATTCTGTCAAGGGCATGTACCTTGGATGCGGGCACGTGCCCAGTAGGCCTTCCTCCTGACAGCAGGGCCTCTGGAGGGTTTTAAACAGGGGAGTGAGTTATAGATGATTTAGGATGGACTTCTCCTGGTTTGTAATTAGGTGCAAAAACCCAGTCCTTGTTCTTCCATCCTCTGAGTGTCAACTCTATGCTGAGAACCTCTTGGCAGTGCTTTTCACAAGGTTTCTTTTTAATTGATTTTAGAGAGGAAGGGAGAGGGAGAGAGAGAGAGAGAGAAACATCAATGATGAGAGAGAATCATTGACTGGATGCCTCCTGCACACCCTCTATTGGGGATCCAGCCCACAACCCAGGCATGCGCCCTTGGCCGGAATCAAACCAGGGACCCTTCAGTACACAAGTGGATGCTCTATCCACTGTGCTAAATTGGCTAGGGCCTCAAGGTTTCTTATAAACCCATTACATAGATGAGAAAACAGACAGAATGGAGTATCACAGATCCATCCTTCATGTGGCAGCCTGAGTCATCTTTTGCTTGTTTGTTGCCTGCCTCCCTCAGTGGACTCTGAGAGCCATGGGGGCTGGGGCCGTGTCTGTGGAGGATGCAGGGAGCCCTGGGCCTGTGAGGATGGCCAGATGCTCCTGGATCTGTCTGAGGAGACAAGCGCCTTAAGAGGAGCAGCCCAGTTCCTGTTACACCTGCTCTTGGTCCAGCCCTAGCGCAGCCCATTGTGGAAAGACATCTGGTCTGGGTTCAAATCCCAGATCAGCCACCTCATAGAAGATCTTGAGCAGTTTCCTTTACCTTTCTTAGCCTCAGTTTCCTCATTTGTAAAATGGGGATATAGAAGGAGGGTCTCCCAACATGTGTGCCCAGTGCTTGACTCAGCACTAAACACCCTCATCTGAAATCCAAAGTCTGGGTTCCGACTAATGGTCTGTGGATCTGTGCTGCCACTGAGGACCTCGTGGGCCACGGGGCAGAGCCAAAAACCTCGTTTCCTCTCGGTTTCTCGGCAACCAGTGTCGTCTTAGGCACCTGGGGTTAAGTTGGGTTTTGTTGGCTCAGGAGCAGAGGTTAAAGCTTGGGCAGAACGAGCCCAGGTGTGCAAGCATTTCTAGTTTGATTTAAAAGGCAAAAAAAAAAAAAAAAATTTTTTTTTATGAATCATCAGAAAAAGAAATCAGAAGGAAGCGTGTGACCATGGAGAGGAAATTAGGGTTTGCAAGCTGCATGAGTCACCCCCTTTCTGACTCCTGGGGATCGCTTGCTCTTGGCACTTTTCATTCATCTCTGAGGCTCTGGGTTCTGCATTTTGGAAAACACACCGGGGACTGTCATGGTTTTATTCT
>PVJN01015487.1:0-44276 GCA_004026805.1 Lasiurus borealis | reverse complement strand
TTATGTTAAATGAACACATAGTTGGACTCAACCTTATAGATTAGCAGTATCATGAGCCCTCCCAGGCAACTGTAAGTAACTAAGGGAATGACAGTATTAAATTTCGACACTGGGGCATTAATAGACAGTTGTCTGCTAAACTCCACTTGCTTTATCTCTCTGCAAAAATGGTGAGACCAAGTCCAAGAATAAGGGAACATTTCCACATTACAAATAATTGTGAGAAAGGAAATGATTTATAAATGCCATTAAATAAATTACACATTTCTAGACACTCCTAGGAAGGAAAAAATATGGTAGATAATGAATGTTTATAAGATATTCAAAGATCTTTCACAGGAATGTATTATATTATTATTTATTATTAAAAATATCTAAAATAGAAACAATACAAATTAATGAAATGGTTCAACACATTATGTCACAACCATAAGAATGGAAATACAATCCTATTAAAATGAGATTCAAAATATTAATGGAATAACAAAATTAAGTGATCCCAAATTTACAAAATGTGTGTTTATATTTGCAAAAATAAAATGTTAATTTCCATTACCAATGGCCAAAAATGTAACATAGGGAATGGGAAAAAAGCTGAACTGGCTTATAAGATATACTTTAAACCGAGAAAAACATTTGGATCTTTTGAAACATCTCAAAACATGATGACTCCTGTGACAACATAGAGAAACTAGCTGCAATTTAAACAAAACTTCAATTTTTAGAAACAAGAAGATAAAAATGAAATATAATAATAGAAACTGATAATACATAGATTATCAGCTTAGTATAGATCCAGTTTCTTTCCTCCCACTTGATTCCTCTTCCAAAAAAGGGACTTTCTGCATTTGCTCAACACTATGAAAGACACGGAGTCCATAAACAACTCTGTAAACCAAACTACAAATACTTTTATAATCACAATAGCAACGTTTTACAATTAAATTGTATTCCACATATTAGGTGCTTGGTAAATAGTGGACTTTCTTAGTGTGATATCATTATGACTGTTAACTATTTTTTTCACCTTCACACTCTTTATATCCTTACACACTATTCCTGAAGCTTCTGGGAGACAAGACCCTCATCCTCTACCTCTTGGTGTGTTCAGTGACTATTATATAACAGAGGCCAGGAATGTTTGTTAGTTTTGGCCTAACTCTACGTGGCTATGATTTCACTTTATGAAACTTGGAATTTTCTCTCTATGATTAATGTTTTATTGAGGACCAGTTATCACTTTACAAATATTACTTGCTCCTTCAAGTCATTTGGTTCAACAGTCAATGATTTATTTATTTATTTATTTATTTATTTATTTATTTATTTATTTATTTATTTATTTTTGACACTATTACAGATGTTTCCCTTCAATGTACTTAAAAAATAATAAAGTAAACACATCAACATAAGAATTCATATTCCTTAATTAGCCTTAATGACAATATTACAAAAGTAGTTTATTCCCAAAGCACTGAAAGTGTAAGTTCAGTTCATGTAAATAATTTTTTTAATACTTAAGTGTCAGTTATTAAGGTTAAAAAAACTTGAATTGTGAGGGAGTGAGGAGGGCAGGATTATATCTATGAATGTGACAACCTTTGTCCTCAGGAAACTTATAGAATAACATATTCAGTACTTTACAGAATTCTGTGCTGATAGATCTCATTGTATGTGTAGTACACTCTCTTTTACTGACAATGACCTATCCTAATAAAAGTATAATATGCTAATTAGGGCAGATGTCTTCCAGACATCCTTCCTGATGTCCTTCCAGACAAAGTCACAGCGGCTGCAAAGGCCAAGGGCTAGTGACCACCATGGCTGTGAAGGTGGAGGGCTGGTCCAGCACCAAGGTCCCTTTTGCAGAGGCCATGGGAAAAGGCAGAGGGAGAAGGCAGAAGGGAGAAGGCCATCACCATGGAGGAAGGGATAAGGCAGCTAGGCAGTTAGAGGGATCAGGCCAGAATGGGAAAGCAGTTAGGGGGATCAGGCCAGCAATGGAAGGCAGTTAGGGGGATCAGGTAGGCAGGCAGAGGCGTTGAGGGACAATCAGTCAGACAGGCAAGTGAGCGGTTAGGAGCCAGTGGTTCCGGATTGCAAGAGGGATCTCAGATTGGAGAGGGTGCAGGCTGGGTTGAGAAACCCACAAATTTTGTACACCTAGTTGAGGAATAATTGGCAATTTGGTTGATGGGATGTTCTATCTAACTAGGAGCTGTCATATATACCATATGTAATTTTTGAAGAATTATACTAAGGATCAGAAACATAGAATTGGCCACACTAACTCAGCTTTCTAATTCTCAAAATTTTGGCTATTTAATTTATTCATTTTTCAATATATATTTGCCAAGTATTTTATGTACAAGGCAGTGTAACTGAATAATACAAAAATAACCTTTCCCTCATTCATTCACTCACTCATTAGCTAATTTATTTAAGGGATATTTGTTGAATACCAATGATATTCCAGACATTGAACAATTAATTATTATCCTTGGAAACCACTGAATGTAGTAGGGCAGATAAGACCTAAATACAGATATTAGAATATAGGGCATTTTGCTAGAAACCCAATAAAAGACATAAAAAATGCTTCAGGTATACATCAGACATGCCAGCAATATTTATTTGTTTCCCTGGGCATTTATTCTTTCATCAACCTGATGATTTCCCTTTCCTCACTATCCCTTTGTAGCTCCCTTGCAGGAATTTGTCTAGTCCCTGTAAAATTTTCTTTTGGGTACAGCTGCTGTTTTATTTAGAATAATATTTTAGCTTACTTATTCTAAACTTATCTAACTTAAGTTTTGAAATGTGCTTTCTTATTCTAACACTTTAAAATTTAGTGAAAAAAAAATGAATCTCACATCTATGCCTCTCACAAGTTTATAGGTTTTGCTCACATAAAAAGAGCCCAGTTTCATAGTTTTCTCATACAGCAACCCTTTTTCCTTGGTCATTTTATAAAAGGTACTAGTTCTAAAATTCTACTGAATATAATTTAATCTTTCTTAGATGATTTAGAAGTCACTAAGCTGTTAAGAGTGGTTCAAAGTCATTTTTGTCAATAGCTGCTGGTTTGGGACGCAGAAGGCAATAAAATTGGATTGGATTAAATTGATTGCAGAACTGGGTCATGCCCCAAGGGCTACCTTAATAAATACATCAAATTTTACTTATCATTTTTTCTTTCTCTCAAAATTAAGAATGTACAAATTAAATTCTGGTTAATTTGGATTCATAATAAATTAGAATTTACTGTGTAACTTGAGTTAAAGCATGTAGTTAAATTTTTACGTTTAGTACACTTTTAATTAATCTATAACAGTGCAAAGCAAAATACTTACATTAGCTGCGCCAAGAAGTATTAACGTGGGCCCAAGACCTATTGTATATATTGATCTGAGCATTACAGACACAAGAAATGGTCGGATGCCCACAGGCTTGGAAAAGAAAAACAGCATGGATGTGCAGATAGCAACTGCTATCCAAAGAAGAACTGAGAACAACGGAGAAAGTGTACCTGTGAAATGTGAAAAAAAGTTTATTTTTACCAAGAAAATGTTAAAACCTTTGCCACTCTATTTCATATAACACGTAGAGCAAGTCAAGCCATGGGACACAGTTTCAAAACACTCCATTCTACACATTGTGTGTTTAGAGGAAATGTCTTTGAACACATTACTCATTACATTTCTTTCCAGAAAGTTTGTGATGAACTTCAGGCCTCTTACAAAGTCACTAATTATGCCCCTTCTATTAAGCTTGAGAGTTCTTCATCTTTGTCTCCTACAGGAGTTATATAAGCTAAATATTTTGATAGAAGTATCCTACTTGGGAACTTTAATTTAAAAGTTAAGATTAATGGCCATTAAACGAACAGCTAAATCATGTGAAATCTGGTATTTTCCTACTGAACTCATACACTGTCAGGTTCTATTATCTATATTATAGATTCCTCTAAAGAATTCAGAATGTAAAATATCCAGTCTTTAATAAAACAGACACAAGTTTTACCTTTTAAAACATATGTGTATGTATATAGATGCATGAATATATATGAATATGTATGAGTGTATGTGTTTGAAGCTCATTTCAAGTTCTTAAAAAACTGGTAAGCTATTTAAATAATCAGAAACAAAAGTTCTAAGTGTTTTAAAAAGGAATTCTATTACAAAATTTCTTTAGAAATTGCCCAAAAAGATATTTAAAATTTTTTTCTGTTAAAAAGACATACACTTCATTGATGTTTGCACTGACATGTGAATTCAAGGAATCCCCCTCTCAAGATCACATGGTACCAGATTTGCAGAAGTAAATTAAGGGACAACATTCTTGGGCTGATCAGACCAACGCTGAAACCTCAAACATGTGAACAGGCTGATGAAGTCAGAGTGGAAGCAACAAAAGGAAGATTTTCTAGTTTGGCCACACCTCGTTATAATTTTTAAAATTAATTTCTGCATCAAAACACCACAGGGCTGTGGTGTGTAGAGCTTTTGTGTTACCATCAAAACCATGGGATTATCTGAACTCCTACAACGAATTCCGTGTAAGCTTTTAGTTCACAGTGAGCGCTAAAAGATCAAAAGTATGTAGGAAGATCCTGTTAGACATTAAAAACAAAACAACTCAGATAGCAAACAGTGCTGGTTTAGACGTGTTTATTTTTGCAATGTTTGTTCTTATCATGTTATCTCTTAAAGCAAGCAGTGATGAAAGAGAGTTGGGAGGAGAAATTTGATTGCCCTTTCACCAAATTTATGATCTGATAAGATTACTTGGGAGATGAAGAAAGGGATAAATTGCTATGGAAATCACCTGCAATTCCTATCCTCTGGCAATACTAACAGAATGGGCACCCAACTCATGTTTATTATGATATTGGCTTGGAAGCATTCTATGTCTACAAAACATAGCCTGACCACCAACTGCCCTGACTTCACAGATCTCAAAGAACCATGGAGAGCATAATGCCTTCAACTTTCTCTCATGCTTGTCAGGACACCATCAAAACATAAGCTCTGTAAGGGTGAGGACCATTTCTGGGTCTATCACAGTGCCTGGCATGCAGTTACAAATAAATATTTGTTGACTAAATGAATAAATTAAAATAATATGTCATTTTGTTTTAAGCAACTAAATCTCCAGTTACAAATCCCCCAAGCTGTGGAGTTTCACTCTGAAACTGCCAACATCTTTACACATTTAACAACTTTTAGCCAGTCATTGGACTCCAGTATAATTTATAAGTAATGACTCAATGTGTTATTCTTATTTAAAGTCTCAGTTTTGACTTTGATAGTCATACTCTGCATTGTCATGAATGCCTGATCACCTAAACCACATTTTGACTACTTTTCTCAGATAGTATTTGGCTTGCTGATATTTCCTTTTGATTAAACAAAAAATTATAACCATATACTTAAAAGTGGGCATTTGGTTCCTTTAGTGAAAGAACTCACATATTTAAGGTACATGATAGATATATAGCTAAGTATGCTAAATACATGCTAAATATGTATTTGTGAATTAATAAACTTAAAAGTTATATAAAATGGCTATTTATAGTATTGTTAATTAAGAATGATTTGTAATCATATTTTATAAGAAGAATCATTGATTTATAGTTAAATATTTAATGCTATATCCTATCTAATAAAGAATAATATTCAAATTGACCATACCTCTGCTATACCCACAAGCCACACCCACCAGTCAATCAGGAGCTAGTATGCAAATTAACCCAACCAAGATGGCTGTGGCCACAGAGAGAGCAAGAGGCTTGAGGTGTCCCTGGCAATGAAGAAAGCCAAGTTTTGACAGCACTGGCTTGCCTTGGCCTCCATTTATGGCTACAAAATTTCAATTATAGAAGATAAATAAATCCCAATAAAAAATGGCTGCAGCCACTGAGCAAGCAGAAGACTTGGCTACACTCAAGGCTACAAAGTTTCAATCATAGAAGATAAATAAATCCTAGATACAAAGGCCTCCAAGGGACATGGTCGGCCTGCAAACCATCACAGGCCCCTCACTCAGGCCGCCCCACACCCCAAGGGAACCCCCACCCCGATCAGGGATACCCTTCAGAGAAAACCATCCAGCCCCCATCCATGCACCAAGCCTCTATCCTAATAAAAGAATAATATGCAAATTGACCATCACTCCAACACACAAGATGGCTGTCCCAATTGGTCACAAGATGGCCACCACAAGATGGCCAGCAGGGAAGATCAGTTGAGAGGGAACAGGTCTGCAAGGGAGAGCAGTTGTAGGCAATCAGGCCAGCAGGGGAAGGCAGTTGGGGGGACCAGGCCTGCAAGGGAGGGTAGCTAGGGGCAATCAAGCCTGTAGGCGAGAGCAGTGAGGGGTGACCAGTTTGGCACAGGAGAGAATTTGGGGGTGACCAGGCCTGCAAGGAAGGGCAGTTAGAAGTGACCAGACCTGCAGGGGAGGGCAATTAGGGGTGACCAGGCCTACAGGGGAAAGTAGTTAGGGGCAAACAGGCTGGCAGGGGAGCAGTTAGGCATCAATCAGGCTGACAGGGAAGTGGCTAGAGGGTGATCAGACTGACAGGCAGAAGCGGTTAGAGGCAATCAGGAAAGCAGGCAGGTGAGCAGTTAGGAGCAAGCAGTCCAGATTGGGTGCAGGCTGGGCTGAGGGACACCCTCCTCCCCACCCAAGCATAAATATATATATATGTATATGTATATGTATATATATATATATATATATATATATATGTATATATATATATACCAAAATCCTCTGAAAAACCCTAGAGAAGACAATATAGACTATCAAACCAACTTTTACCCAAATGAGGATGGGAAGGGGGTCTGTCTTCTCTACCTAATTTATATTTGTATTGATTTCTGTAATAAGCATGTATTGCTTTTATAATGAAAAAAAAATTAGAATGCATTCTATACATTTTTAAATCTTAAAAAGTATAAAGTTTATCCTCTAAAAAGAAACTTCAAATAGCAAAACTAGAGACTTCAATTTAATTCACATAATGGAAATCTCCTGTCTACCTGACACTGACTTGTTGATAGTTTCCTGTACAGAAGATGCTGCTTCTTACTTTCAAGTCTCTCTCTAATCATCTGCATCCTACATACTAGTAGACTCATAAGACTTTTCTCTTTTCTCTAACTCACTGCAACCGAAGTAGACATGCATCCATAAATCCATAGGTGGTCTTCACTATTGTGTTTTACTCTTTACTTCATTTCTTCACTAGACCATGAGCTCCTTGAAGAAAGGAAGCTTCACCAACCTTTGTATTTCCAGGGTGTAGCAGAGTGCCTGGAACGTACCCATATTCCATCAGATGGTTGTAACTGAGTTGAGTAAATCAAAATCACCTTGAGAAATGTCTTTTCTTTAATACAAAGTACTTTAGGGGAAGAAGAACTACATCCACATTCAAATATGATGTATTTTTTTAAAAATCACATGCTGCCAAAACCGGTTTGGCTCAGTGGATAGAGCGTCGGCCTGGAGACTGAAAGGTCCCAGGTTCGATTCCCATCAAGGGCATGTACATTGGTTGCGGGCACATCCCCAGTAGGGGGCGTGCAGGAGGCGGCTGATCCATGTCTCTTTCTCATCGATGTTTCTGGCTTTCTATTCCTTTCCCTTCCTCTCTGTGAAAAATCAATAAAATATATATATATTTTTAAAAATCACATGCTATCTGATAAAAGAAATTCCCTCAACAATTTACTCCACTAACTAGTCCACTCTTGCTGAACTGAGCAGGGATGGTAGGCATAACACTGTTCTGTCTAGCTAGGCGATTCCCTAGCATCTACAGCTGCTGCCTCAGCCACACCCTGCTTAGCCTCAGATCTCAACTTCAGCACAGGTTTCTTCTTTAGAGAAACATATGCTAAACAAAGAAACCGATTAACCAAATTAAAAAACAAAACAAAACAAGCCTACAGCCACACAAACAGGCTGGATTCCTAAACAAATTAAAAGAGCTCCTAAAGCCTGACAATGAAAGGAGATTATCTGCAGATGGATGGGAGGGTCCTAAAACTATGGTTGGCAAACTGTAGCTCTTTGGCCCCTTGAGTGTGGCTCTTCCACAAAATACCAAGCCTGGGCAAGTGTATTTTGAAGAAGTGGTGTTAGAGGAAATTTAAGTTTAAAAAATTTGGCTTTCAAAAGAAATTTTAATCCTTGTACTGTTGATATTTGGCTCTGTTGACTAATGAGTTTGTGGACCATTGCCTTGGAAGATGATCCTCTGAGAAACACTTTCCCTTTAAGAATATCCCTTCAACTACTGCTCTGTTAGGAAGACTACTCTCTCAATCAACAGATTTTTTTTCTCACTATCAACATAGATTCCTGGATTTTTATGGGTCATTGTAAATTATTGTCAATATTTTTTTCTCAAATTTTTCAGGTTTGGCCACTGGGAGACCCTTCAAGTTGAATGCTGTGTTCTTAATATGTCCTCATCATTTTATCCAATTCATTTTAGCACTTCTTGAAAAGAATATTAATGATCAACTAATTCATCTTTAAGTTGACTCAAAGTGCTCCTAGCAAGTTGTCACTGGTCAAGTCCATGCCTGAAAATGTGACATTAGAGAATATGCATACCCTGTACAGAATTTTCCTTCTCCAGTCAGTTCTGATGGCCAAGTCTACTCATCAGTCTCAACTTTGTTTCCTCAGCCTTCTTAGCTACCCCAAGTGTACAAGTGAATGGTTACAGACTCAGCTAATACTGATAAAAAATTTAACCTACGTTATATCAAATAACTCATCTAGAACTATAATCACATTGCCCAAACACCACCTTGGGATTCCATATCGCCCAAATAGCAGTTCATGCCTTCCCTTCCCTCTTTGCACCTCGCCACACCCAGATATACTGTACCTAAGATTGAACTCCCATCTTGATGACTATGAATTCTGTTCAGTCCTTTTGAAGAATAATGTCTGCATCTGCACCTGATGACAAAGCACCATGGTTTCTAGTCTTCTTTCCGTTAGTCCTATTTTTTTTCTGAGGTTGGAGCCTTACTCTAAACTCCACTATATATGTGGTTTCAAGTTCCTATCCTGGGAACATGTTTATAGTTATTTCTGGACTCCACACTCCAGTTATTGGGCAAATGTTCCTAAGCTTCAGATGCCTTATCTATAAGGCAAAGTGCAGGATTGTCAGGGAGATTAAATAAAATTAGATATGTGAAGTGCTTAGCATTTTGCCTAACCCAGTGGTCAGCAAACTGCAGCTTTCGAGCCACATGCAGCTCACGGGCCGCAGTTTGCCGCTCTGTTGACTAAATGAGTTTGCCAACCACTGGCCTAACCCAATCTGATCAATAAATATCATCCATTGTTATCATTATGATTAATATTACTATTCTGTTATTAGTCGGGTAATGATTTAAAATGCGACAGGGATTCTACTTTCTCCTAAATGAGCAGATGTCTAGAGAGGGGTGGCAGTGCCCATCACCATTAATATTTCATGTTCAATAGGGGGGAACAGAGGTTTCAAACATTGGCTCTAATGTCAAGAAAGAAATACTGTGGAATGGAACTTCAGAAAAAATTATGTTATGTATGAAGATTTGTTATCTTCCTGTTATTCTTCCAACCCAATCATCCATCTAAAAAAGTCCTGGATTGGAACCAGTGAACCCTCTACTCTGCAATCTGCCATTTTTTAGCCTCTCTGGGTCTCCATCTCTTTTTCTGTCAAATAAAGGTTTGATATTAGATAATTTCCATATCTAAAGCTTTATGCTTCTACAATTTACTCTTAGCATCTGTGTGCATATAATAAGTTATCACTTCAAGCTGGACTTCTCTCCTATAAGAATTCCATCCTTATAGGGTGCTTTCAGCATGAAATGAGATGAAACATAGTGAAGAGGAAAGCTGTTCCACTTCCTGTTGTATTTGTACCTTCCCCACAATGGGTGGCCAGACATTTGCTATGCTTGTCATTGCTATTTAACTCACATATCCACTCCACTGTCAAATATTTTTCTTTTAGCACTGGAATGCCTTCCAAAAGGTCAAACTTTAGTCACGATCATCTTACCTAAATGTTAGGACTTTGATATCTATTATCTTACTGGACCTTTAAAAGAGAAAATTACTCCTGGGATATTATTTCTCCTTCCTCTTCACCTCCAGTTCATCTGTTATAGATTTAAATAGATGTTGCTCTTATCCTACCATCCCTTTCATTGGGCTTCCCTGTGTAGTAGTAACATTTACCTTCTAACAACATCTACAACAACTAAGGTTTATTGAATGCTTTCCAGGTACTATTCTAAATGCTTTAATCATAACACCTCATTAAAGTCTCACAATAATGCTATGGACAGATGAAATACCTTGTGGTTTCCTTGTGGTTATTATTCACTCACTAGAGGCCTGGTGCATGAAATTTGTGCACTCTGGGAGTGAGGGGTCCCTCAGCCCAGCCTGCCCCCTCTCACAGTCCGGGAGCCCTTTGGAGAATGTCTGCTGCCTTAGGCCCGTGGGAGAAGCTCCCACCACTGCTGCTGCACTCGCCAGCCATGAGCCCAGCTTCTGGATGAGTGGTGCTCCCCCTGTGGGAGTGCACTAACCCACTAGGGGGGAGCTCCTGCGTTGAATGGAATCCAACTGAAACTAGCTTTCCAACATCCCCCTAGTGATCCCAGATTGTGAGAGGGCACAGCCCAGGCTGAGGGACCCCAGTGATACATGATTGAGGCCAAGCAGGGATGCAGGAGGTTGGCCAGCTGGGAGGGACTGCAGGAGGGATCCAGGGCATGCCAGGCCCATCTTGCTCAGTCCCAATCAGCAGGACTCCAGCAGCAAGCTAACCTACCATTTGGAGCATCTGCCCCCTGGTGGTTAGTGCACGTCATAGAGAGTGGTTGAGTGGCCTAGGCATATCATGAGCATATTACGCATTGATTGGGTGAACAGACAACTGGACACTTAGCATATTTGGCTTTTATTATACAGGATAACGCTCACCTTTTTCTCCAACCCATTCTTTCCGCACACACTCCAAAGTTATTCACCTGACCATACCCCAAGCCAGTAACAAAGTTTTCCATTTACTTTGCCAGACTTAAAACAATTTCTACAGTCCCACCCTTTTGAATATTTCTCTTATACTTCCCATTTCAACTACTATGAGATAATTTCTCTGGATTTTGCCTTTGTAAAACCTCATATAATATTAGTTTAATAATATTAATTCCATAGTTAATCATTCATGTATAGAAGTCCTTGTCTAGAAATGAAAGTTAATCTTTTATTCTGAGATATTATCATGTCTCTTGTATTAAATTTTTAAATATATTTCAGATTTCATGTATACTCATTATAGAAACCTTACACAGACAGAAAGCAAAGAGAATAAAATGTAAATTACACTATTTAAATTAATCAAATGAATATTTTGGCATAAACCCTCGATTTTCTTATATCTATATATATATAAAAGGCTTTGTAACTGTCCATCCATCCATCCAACTGTCTGACCGACCAATCAGTAGTACATATGATGTGCACTGGCAATTTGAAAATAAACACTGACTCATGCATGTGTGATATTTGTCCCCATCTAACACTGGCCTCCCATTTAAGTTAATTCAAAAACAGTTTCCTGTGATGCCAGCATTTGCAATGACTATTATTAAATCACAAAGACAAACTCTAGACAGAATAGAAGTATTCCTCCTTGAACCTATTTTCAGACATGGTCAGTTACATATTGTTATCTCTTGAGTCCAAATAGTGGTGTGATATTAAAGTTAAAGTTAGAAATATTTCATCGCAAGGGAAATTAGTCAAGCATTCTGAAAGTATTTTTACTCTTAAGATGTTATATAGGGAGATATTAGAGTAAATTTAATTAATTTATCAGACATTGTTTTTGTCAATATTGTTTTTATATCATGTTTTTGTTGTTATGTCATGTTATTATTTATTTATTAATCAATTATATATTATTTTCATGCACATTTGACTAATTTTCTTTCTTCTCTGACACTTCCATTATAGAGAAAGGATAAATAGTTATATTAAAGTATTTCTTCTAATTAATTTCCTCTCAATGTGCATGAATCTGTGCAACAGGCCACTAGTATTTACATAATTGCTATGATGATATATAAAAATGCTTTGGGCAATAATAGGTAGAAATAACAATTTCCAGTGCTTTATTTACCAATAGGTAATATAGCTCTTCTGCCTATGAGTTTTTGCAAAATAACATTTTTGTTGACCATAGTTTTCTGCCTATGCCTCTTAGTATAATTCTCTATTTCCAACAACTATAGAAAACTCGATTTAACAAGAATTAAATCATTATTATTTGAAGCTCCAAATAGCTAAGAAATGCATTGAGAGTGCTATTTTAGAACTTTAAAATATTTATCATTTAAAGAAAGACAAGCACTTACCTTCATCTCCATCGTCCCCAAATGGGTAGAAGAGAGCAACAGCTAAATTGATGAACACGGCCAAGTTGAAGGAGATGCTCCCCCAGAGAGATATGTGTCTTGAGAACCAGAACAGGGCAGGGTTATCTAGTAAGGAAGACGGGCAATGGGATAGAACAGAAAAATAAATTTTGGTTTTCACACATCAACCCTACTGAAATAACAGTTTCTTTCCTAAATGCTTTTTTGTAAACTAGTCCACAGCATACTTAAATAAACACTTAATATGCCCTATTTTAGAAAGTTTATAATAAATACCATGAAGAAGTTTTCTATTTGATTTCTTCATCATTTAGACAATTTTCAATGAACCACTGTAGAAGGGTGCATAATTTTGCTATTGCTAATGATAGGAAAGGTGATTCCATATTAATTCTCTTTAATATATCCCTAGAGAAGATTAGGGAAAAGATATGTCAGCAGCTGCCTGAGGCCATTTTTAATGGAATGGTACCCACTCCTATATAATTTAGTAAAGCTGATACATTTGTCCCACGCCAATGCTTTAAAGTCAAATAAAAAACAAAACAAAACACTGGCACAGATCTATCTCTGATGAAAATTCATATGACACAGACATAGTTACCTGAAACTCTGACACTTAGTAGCATGATATAGTACCGTTTTTCTTGGGAACTAGTGATTTACAAGAACTTGTTGGGTTTGTAATAGCAGAAGAAAGTGAAAAATACAGTAAGAACTATCTATAAGTGACAATGGCTTTGATGAATAATTTCAGATAAGGAACTTTGTATTTGTCATCAGAAAAGAAATAGCGAATGCATTTATTGCATACAATTTATATCAAACAAAAATCAGGGTGTTTTTTTTTTTACCACTCCAAAGTAGTTGAACAGATATGTAATCCATGTAAGTTTGACCACATGACTTTTCAGGTCTTGTCCATTCTCTAACTTAATATGGAATTAATTGAAGGGGGAAGGCACATGAATTTTCAAATAAAAATTATAAACTTTTCAAATTATTTTCTGTGAATTCCAATCTCTGGGGTCAGTTGCTTATTGACAAACTATACTACCCTTCTATACACAGTGCCATCTTCTCTGGGAAGGGAGCATTCTAACACTAGAATAGGCTATTACTAACCATGACATTAAGTTATCAATGTATTATAAACTGTAAGCATCTGCATCTCCATCATTCCTGAATGAGGAGTTCTCATTGTTAAAAGCAGAATATGAGGGTGAAATTAGAAGAGGTTGATGCAGATATTGGTAATAGACCCATCAAATGAATTAGATCCTATTTATAACCTCACAATAAGGTGCTTCCAATTTTTAAAAGTAAAACATGTACTGGAAGTTATTTGAAGATTTTTTTTAATAAATGTCAAAATATTTATCTAAAAAAAGCACAGACTCCACAAACACTAGTTCATTACTCAATTTACCTTTTGTCAAGGATAAAAATGGATGCTTTTCAAATTTCTTAAATAAAAATGTTGAGTATTCATATGTACTCTGGACACTCAAAATTTTCTCTGAACTTTATAAGATGCTATGTGAGAGTAATTTTTTTATTTTTTTCAAATATTCTGCTAGGAAAGCCTGGCAATGCATGTCACCACCTTATCTTCAAAGACATTGTGTCTCAGGCTCCACTCAAATTCAAAAAGCACAATCATTAAAATTCCTAGGAAACTAGAATGACGACACCGTGTTGAATAGAGATATTGAGGACATATGCCTGCTTGTCTGGAAAACATCCCCAAAAGATAAAAAAAGACCTAATCAAGAGCTTCCTTCTATCAATTTTTGTGGAAAGCTCATGATAATAGTTACATGGGAAAATGAAATTTTATTTTAAATTCTCAACTTTTTAAATTTCAAGTAGCCTGAAGGCCTGAGAAATAAGTCATGGGAATGACATAATGTTCATTTTCAACTTTAAAATGATAACATTTCTATCGGACTAAAAGCATCACCCAATTTTTAGTTTGATTTGGCGATGTACAGATATAGGGAAAGACTTTCAAAAAATCATGAAAGCACCCACTCCATCATAAGATCCTATGGCAAGAGAGGATGAGCGTGCTGGGACTGGCATCTCCATGCCACTCACTGAGTGTTAAGGCCAGTCAGGGTCCATTTGGGGACTTCAAACCTGCAGCTGTTCAACAGTTGGAAACATACACCTGCCACCTTGGATTTCATCATATTTATAAAACCAAAAGATCAGCACTGGAAGATGATCTAAGTCAGAGGTTTCTGTTGCATGAAGCTTAAGGCTGTAGGGGATCTCAGAGACATCAGATGGCAAGAAATTAAAAACCATTTTCACTGAGGAGTGTCATGTTTCCCAAAGTATCGATGGGTCTGCCACAATGCCCCAAACTCAACCCGTGTCCGTTTATTGTACTTACTCCTGATTTTCTTCTGCCACTTCATTTCATTGTAGAGGTCTTCTGTTTGCTGGAAGAAGTCGTTCACTTTGCTTCCCTGCTCGTCCCTTTCAGTCATAGTGAACACACGGCACTTGGACTCCCGCGTAAGGTATTCACATATGTTGGGGACAGGAAAGACTATCTGCTCCATGGTCCTATCATGCCGGACAATCTGCACACATTAATTTACAGGTGCTTTAGCCTTTAGCGCCTTGGTCTTTGCATACTGTTTTGTTTTTGTTTTTTTGCACAAGTATGTTAAAGACATTTTATGAATTCAGTTAATGAAAAAACAAAAACAGGGCAATGGACTATTTTACATTTTTCTCTTTAAGGAAGAGATATTAACTGACTAAAGTATCCTAAATATTATACTTTGTTACAAATAACAAGAGCCCAAGTCTTTATTCTTTCTGGATTACCATTAACCCCATTTTTACTTTCATGAGAAACAGGAGAGAATTAAGAAAGGGTGTTAATTTGCGAGTGATTAGCTAATCACATTATACCCTGCACTTGATATATCTTCATCTTGTTCTTAATCCGTCCTTCCTAAAAAGGGCCTTTGGGAAACAAATGGTCTACTCAACATGATGCCAGTGGAAGGTGCTTTATATCATTAAAATATTTTCCTATCCGTGGCAACACATAATTTTTGTAGGTAGAATATTCATTCTAGCATATACCTATAGGTAAATATTCACTATTTTGAACTTATTTGGTATTTGTGACAATTTAATGTTAGATTAAAAAAACACAGGCTAAATATTTTCATACAGTTTTACCATGTAACAAGGGTCTGTGAAAACCAAATCTGAAAGTTCACATTTACATATGCTGCCCAACCCTCAAGAATGATTCAAGACTGGCCTAACCCAGAAGAGTGACCTATTTCCCTTTGCCCCTGAGGTGGTGTTGGTGAGCATGTGATCTACTTCTGGAGAATGAGGCATGGGAAGAAATATCCCGGGAGGTGGGGGGAGGCCTTCAGGAAAGATTTCGTTTACAAAAAAGTAGAGAGCCTTTGAGAACAACAGACTAATAACAAAACAAAAAAACAAATAACTAACACAAAAAGTGTTTTTTGCCTGTATCTTCTTTGTTTCTGCTGAGAACAAAAGGTAGTGTAAGGGGATGATGCCTGAAACTGTGCAGCCATTTTACAACCAGGAGGCAAGACATCACCAACGTAACAAAGAAGACTGAGGAGAAAGATGGGAAAATCTTGCGTGTGTGAAGACATTATTATTATTATTTTTAGATTTCAGAGAGAAGAAGGTAGGGAAAAAGACAGAGAGAGAGAAATCGATGAGAAGAATCATCTATCAGCTGCCTCCTACATGCCCCCTAATGGGGATCAAGCCCCCAACCCTAGCTAGCATGTGTCCTGACCCGTTTATAGGTTGATATACAACGCTCAACCACTGAGCCAGACCGGCTGCGCACAGTGTGCACTCATTACAAGAAAAGATTTTTTCCTAATCATTAGAGTTCCAAATTGGATTAGTTCCCCCTGAAGTAGTAAGGTCTCCCGCACAGGAAGAACTGAAGGCAGAACAGAGCTATTATAAAGCAATTTCTCCTTGGATGAGTGAGTAGACTAGGTAATCCACAAGGTGCTTCCTATTTCCCAGGACCTTTGAGTCTATAACTTATAGACAAACTCTGATTTTCCACAATATTCACCATTGTGGTTCTATCCCAGACTCACAAATACATTGTGGTTCTATATCAGTTTCAGAAATACAAAGATAACCAAGACCTGCCTCATGTAGAGGACAAGCGACACATAAGAAGCAACACTTCATGTTACACTAACAGAATGACCACACTGTGGCAGGAGCCCAGTGAGGGGTGGTCTTTGAATGAGCATGAGAATTGGTAGAAAGTAAATGCTCAGTACATATTTACTGAATTCATGTATTTCCAGCTAAATCTTACCTCACTGCTGGGAAACCAATAAAAGTCTGACTTCAACAACAGCCCCATCTCTCACACATCCCAACCCCCACCTCTGGCTTACCCACTCTTCCCTGCTATTGCCATTCTCTTCTAATCACTTAGCTTTGCACTTTGGCTTCTGGGACCTTCCTTAGAATCATACTGGTTTGGTGACCTATTTGTACCCATTTCCCCAGCCCTGACTTTGCCAGCCTCCGGTCCCGAAGCACCTGATGCAGAAAGCAACGCTTTGCTGCTGGTCCATCTACTAGTTTCCATTAGGTCCAGTCTCCCACAAAAGCTACAGGGATATTAATGTTTATAAATGCTAGCAAGGGATCCATTCTGTGACACAGGTCGTAATGCGCATTATTCCAAAGGTTCGGCAACAGTAAACAATAAGGTCTAGTGGTTATATATCATGAGAGTTAAGAGCAGTGATGCCCACCATGCACTCTGCTGAAAACTGAAATATATCTGCCAAAGTGAATGAATGTTTGGATGCAAATGACTAGCGACAGGTGTCAACCACTCTACTCACTTCTGCCCTATTAGCTCTGCCATCTAGCATCAGAATGACACCGTAGCTGGTAAATGACAGCCAGGTGGGTCTCACAACACATACTGATAAGTCTGTGTGGACCCACACCTCCTGGACTGCCACCGGCCATTAGAGAATGTCTCATTTATGGAGGTGGGGAGGTCAACTGTTGCATACTGAAAATGGAAACTGTGATATAAAAACTTTGTTAATGACGTCAGTGTTTAGCATACTTTCAAATACTTTCTTACACAGAGATCTCCATTTTAATAAGCCTTCTATCGTTTTTTAAAAAGACACCTTTTCTTAAGTGACCGCTTCTATTATAAAAATCTTTTCTCCAAAACATCACTGCTCTGCAATGACAGCTTCCACGACCAAAACAAAACAGAATCAAAACTATCTTATTAGTTACAAAAGGAAACTTGAATATAGTCCTGGCCAAAACACAAAAGATAACTTTGAAAAAAAGGTGGCGTGCCTCCAATTTTTGTAGATCACTCCTCACATCTCATCTTTGAGTGTATATACTTTTACAGTTTACGTCAATTTGGCTTTGTTGTTCTGGGAAACACTTATGAAAAAGGCCTGAAATAGAAAGTAAATAGATCTTTTCACAGTTGGTCCCTTTCAAGAAATAATGGATAGTTACCTCAATCTGGGCAGTGTGGTTGGCATAATACTTTAAGGCTTCATCCCCATCATCTGGATCTGATCCTGGTTTGAGCATCTGCTGTAATAATTTGTTGTGACGGGCCAACTAGAGGGGAAAAGAGGGAGAAAAACAAGTTTTAGAGCTTTCCCACTCCCTTTCCTGGAGACAAATTTTGAAATAACTTTGTCCACTTGTACTCAGAGCTTCACAGTCTGGGGTTCACGGCAATTAATTACATGTCAGGAAAGCATGTCTATTTGAAAGGCATAAACAATGAAATCACAAGAATCCACTATTATTACATCAAGCTTACATTTTTATTTAGGAATATATATGTTCTTAGCATGAGAAAACTATAATTGTGCCAGGAAAAAGTAAATCCCAGTGATAGGTAGTTGTTATGCCCTATAATAAATTTAAAATACATGCACATGTAAAACAACATGATCAACAGTGTGATAGTCCATTATAATGGCAGCTTCCCATATACATGAAAATAGGGATCTTTGTTTCAGAAGTTTCTCTTATGGCATCTAATCAAGTCTGTACTGAACTCCTAGGCTTCTGCTTATTCACATATCAAAACTGGCATTTTATGGGTACATATCTCAGTTTTATTATAATTGAAACCAGACATTTAACAAACAAAAACCTCACCATAAATTATAAATCACTATCACTAGAACTAATCTTTCTCATTTGAATGCCTATGGCATTTGTTGGCTAATTCTCTCACTTTGTAGATAACTAATAGTGCCTTCACTGTCAATTTTATGGTTATATTAAATAATTCTTGAAACCTTGAAATGTCTTTAACCTTTTAGATATTCTATTTTGCCTCAAGTTCCCAGGGGGCTTTAGTAACAAAGAATCTTCATGGCATTCTTTTATTCATAACGCAGTTCTTGTCTCTTACTCTGTTGCAGACACTATCTTAAACACTTAAGTGCATGATCTCATTTGACCCTACTCAGAGATCCTGAAAACTTCCTCATTTTTATTTTTAATCCTTACCTAAGGATATGTTTTTATTGATTTTTTAGAGGGAGAGAGGGGGAGAAGGAAAGGAGAGAAAAGAGAGGGAGGGATGGAAAGAGGAAGGGAAGGAAGAAAGGAGAGAGGGAAGTAGGAAGGGAGGGAGGGAAGAAAAATATTGATTGGTTGCGTTCTGTAAATTCCTCAGCAAGGGATCAAATCCACAACCTTTTGGTGTACAGGATGGCACTCCAACCAACTGAGCCCATCTAGCCTGGGCTGGGTAGACACTCTTATTATCCCAGTTTTACAAGTAGGGAAATTAAAGCATAGAGCATTTAAGGGACTTGCTGTGATAACATAGCTAGACAATAATAGAGCCAGTATTAAACTCAAGCTTAATATTTTCAAGTCAATATTTTATCAACATTACAGACTAATAAATAAGTATTTGTATTATTTGTGGGATGTTAATTCAAATTGTGATTATAAAGAATGGAGATAAATTTTAAACAATAACCCAGAACCTATATAGCCAAAGAAACACTATCTTTGTAAGTGATAATTTGGTAAATTAAATATTCATTCCATTAATGCTACTCTAGAGCAAATCATTTTAGAAGCTATTATTTTAGAATTGAATTTTAGGGCTATTTATAATTCACTCAAGAAAACTATTTCCTGTTTTATACAGGTTGGAGCAAAAGTAGGTTTACAGTTGCGAGTTTGTGAAATAAAGTTTATTCCTGTGCTATTATTTAATAATATTGTAGTATTTTCCATCCAAATAAGAATGGGAATAGAGGAAGTAAAAATACATGAGGTGAACTCCTGAAAAATATTGTGGGGGGCCAAGAAATAGGAGATAGCTAGATAAATGGATTAAGTACAAGGAAGGGTTTTTGAAAGTTGAATATTATAATATCAACTTTGGTTTTTGAAAGAGAAAAAGCATTTGCTAGAGCAATGTTTTGACTAAGTAAGAATGGAATGGGCTAGTATCTAAATGGGAGAGTTTGCTTTATATAGAAACAATTCACCCAGTGCGGGCCAGGACACATGTCTGTGAGGCCAGTAAGCATGTTTGTGAGTTTTTGTCTAGAGAGGTTCAGCTGTCTGGTACCTTCCATGCGACAAATTTAAATGGGCCCATGAAATCTAAGCTGAATAGGGAAGGAAATGAAGCCAAAAAGGACAATGGAAAAGTGATAGGATCTGATGTCATTTGAAAAATGTATTGGAGTGGAGGTGCAAGAACAATTAGAAGTGCTGCTTCAGAAGGGTTAGTGAGAATGAGATGCTTGAAATGAAGCCTGTTGACAAAGTGTAGGGGGCAATGACTAATTAGTAATAACCATCGCCTATGTCTATGTCTATGTCTATGGTCAGACTGCTTCTCACACGTCCACCCTTGTCTGGGCAGAGCCACCTGGAATACTGCAGTAGCCTTTTCACTGGTCTTCCTCCTTCCTCCTTCTTCCTTGTCCTCTAGAGTCTAGCCTTAACCCAGGAGCCAGGGCTCTCCTTCTGATCAGGTCATGCTTCTTCTGCTTAAAACCCTCTGAAGGCTGCCATCTCATTTAGAGCGAGAGCCAAGTCTTCGCCAGGGACAACAGGACCAGTACCTGCCCCGCTACCTTTCTGAGCTCTCCACAGTCCCCGCCACACTGGGCTCCAGACTATTCCTTCCACATAAGAAGCATGTTTCCATCTCAAGTATTCTGTAGCCACGTTTTGTTTACTATTCCCTGCCATGCTCCCGTTTATATGACTAAATAATGAAAACAACCCCGGATTCTAAAGAAGAAATAGCATCATTTGCTATTTACTATTAAGTGCCTTGGAAACCAATGGTGAAAACACTTGGTAAGCTTCTGGATGAGTATAGTACATTTGTGGGGAGCCATCACAGTTAGAAATCTAATTTAAATCCTAATTAAAATCTGAAAGACAGCTAATGAAGATATTCGAGGACAGCCATCTAGGATATCCAACATTACCTGACAGAGACCCTCACAACAATACTTGAAATTATCTGAAGTCACTACACAGCATGGTCTGAAAAACCAACCAACAATCAATATTAGCAATAATGAGAGTGTGAACATGGGCAGTAGCACTGAATGCTAAAAGGGAACAATAACATGGACAAGAAATCTCTGGGTCCTAATAATACTTTCAATCCACAACCATCTTTATTAGGCCAAGTAGTAGCAATTGCTTTATATATTGGGTGGACATGGTGCTTACTTAATAAGTGGTGCCCAAAATCATTTTATCAATAAATAGTTCTTATGAGCTCATTAATACAAATAGAAACACTAGTCCTGATGTAATACTTGAACAGAGAAATGCCTATATATTAACGCAGAGGCCTCAAAAACATTGGTGGATAGTTATCTCTATAAAATAAAAATGAAGATATATCACCCACTAGGGAAAGGTTGTCAATAAAGGCTAGGGATTTGAACTCATTACGTATTAAAAAGAAAATAGTAAAATCAATCACCTCAATATTAATCATAATGTATTTTCAATTTCAATATACATGCAACACCAAATAGGAATAAAAATATGTATGTATATATAAAAGGCACACACCCTTGTAAATACACATATAACCTACAGCCGGGTCTTTGACTAACATTATGCAGTTTTTTAAAAACCAGGATTGGGGAATAAAGATGACAAACTCAGGCTTTTTACTTTTAGTAACTTCTATTTCACATTTATCTTCGTATCGTTAGGATTTTAATGTTCATTTCCATTTTGGTCCACACAAGAATGGAGTAAAAACATTGCACTTGAGTGATATTCAACAATAATTATTCTTTGGCTCCTCTCATCTGTGAAATTTTTCGTATGAGTTCTACTTTTATTAATTGGTAAAGGCAACTGCCTTTCCCAAGATCACAAAATGAGCCGGAGTCTGCAGGCAGAATAATTGCCTTATGTGTTTCAGATAATAACTGTACAATACTTTTATACCTAACATTTTTCCTGTTTGAAGCAGAAAGCAATCCAGAGAAGAGTGTATAAACCAAGATTTTACTTATTCTAACATGCTTAAAGCACACAAGCCCTGTATTTTCAAAACATCTATTTTTCTGATTGTGTGACCGACCCTATGTGCAAAGCACAAAACTATTGTGGAATTACAGTATAAGAAATACTTGTTTTCTTCTTTTAAACAACCCACTTTCTAGTTGGGAGAATTAAAACAATTATTGAAATGTAACTCATATGAGAAAAATAAAGGCAGAAATACAAGGAATCATGTTTGATTTGTGGCTTTCAAAAGAAAAATCATGCAAGAAATGTATCTAATAAAAGTTTTAAGAAATGAGTAAAATGTTCATAGTAGAAAGGGGAAAGAAGATGGCACAAGGAAGTGATCTGTTTAGATAAGAATCTGCATTAAAATAGGCATGGGCTGAAACCGGTTTAGCTCAGTGGATAGAGTCTTGGCCTTCGGACTGAAAGATCCCAGGTTCGATTCTAGACAAGGGCACGTACCTTGGTTGCAGGCACATCCCCATTAGGGGGTTGTGCAGGAGGCAGCTGATCTATGTCTCTCTCTCATTGATGTTTCTAACTCTCTATCCTTCTCCCTTTCTCTCTATAAAAAAAATCAATAAAAAAAGAGACATGGAATATGGAGCTATGCTAAATATCTGCATGAGGAGTGAATAGAGAAGACAGCTGGTTATTTTGAGCTATTTCCATCAAAAAGATACATTCAAGACTTAACCACCAGTACACTTGTGAATGTGACCTTATTTGGAAATAGGCTCTTTGAAGATGTAATGATATTAAAATGAGATCCTACTGGATTAAGATAGTATCCTTACAACAAGAGGTGAATTTGGGCACAGACACACACAAGGAGAATGACATCTGGTGACAGGAGAGATTGAAAGAACGCAAGCCAAGGAACACCAAGGGTGACTGGCAACCAGCAGATGCTAAGAAGATGTGGGAAGATCCTACCTGAGAACCTTAGAGAGAGCTGACACTGAGATTTAGAACCACCAGCCCCCAGAACTGAGAGGGAGTAAGTGTTTGCTGTTTTAAGGTATCCAGTGTGTGGTAATATGTCATGGAAGACCTAGAAGGCTGTCTCAGTTTGTTCGGGCTGCTGTAACCAAAAATACCACAGACAAGGTGGCTTATCAATCACAGAAATTTACTGCTCACATTTCTGGAGGCTGGGAAGTTCAAGATCAACACACTAGTACTGCATTTGGTGTCTGGGGAGGGCTCCTTCCTCAGGAGCATATGTCTTCTCAATATAAGCTCACTGGCAGGAAGAACGAGGGCTCTCCCTCCAGTCTCTATGATAAGGGCAAAAACACCATTCACGAGGGCTCCACCGCCACAGCCTAGTCACCTCTCCAAAGCCCACCTCCAAACCCCAGCACATTAGGCATTTGGGATCGAACATATGTACATGGTGGGGGGAGAGGAGGGACACAGACAGCAGAAGACAATACAAATACAACATAAAGGGCTTTTCTTCTAGCTGTGGCCAGATAGACTGAGGTCTTCTTACCCATTCTCTTCCCTTCTTCTATCAGTAAAGGAATTTGGGGATTACAGGGGACCCACTTGGGAATGGTGCCATCTGTCCAGAGCTGCTCTCCAGACTGGGAGGTCCTTTGTAAAGAGAATAGCCCAAAGAATAACCACTCCTCTAGAATACGGATGCCAGAATCCTTACTCTTTTAGAAGCAGGGTCAAAGCCGTGATAGGAAGAAGAAAAGGCATTTCCACATGAGACATTTCAGCTGTGTGGTCTCAGCAAGAAATTGTTCACTGCGGCAGCGGATGCTTGCACTCAGACACATTCGACGGAAATCCGCTTCAGGCATTCCTACCAGAGGATCACCCCCTTTCCCCTTCAGTCAGCAGAATCAAGGCTTCGGGAAACCCCCATCAGTGCCCAGCTAAAGTCTGAGGTTAAATAGTGAAGGGCTCCTTTCTCTGGGCAGAAATGGTGGGTTTCCCAAAGGAGCTGGGGGAGGAGTAGAGCCAGAGGAGAGAATAGGACCCAGGGTGTCACAGAAGGGCTGTGGAAAGCAGATCAAAGTGCGGATTCCCCACCAAACAGTGTAACTGAACAGGGCAGTTGCAAAGAGTAACAAATCTCAGTCTTTCTTAAAAAAGTTAATTCTTGTTCTTTCTTCTCTTTCCCAGATGTCTTCATTCCCTAGCCAAACACATTTGTCTGTATTATCTTGAGCAGAGTTTGGATTGAAACTGGAAGAAAAGAGAAAGAAACGATGTTCATTTTTTCTAGACTTCCAAAACAGGCTCTTAAGAATCCAAAGAGAAAGCCCGGAGGGAAGTGTGGCCAAGAGGAAAGCTGGCAAGGAGCAGGAAAGAAAACAGAGAGGGTGTCCGTTCTGAGGAACAGCGTGTGGCGAGCCTGGGAGAGAACGCAGCCCCTGAGCACCTTGCGAGGTCGCCATGGAGGATCCATGGACCCGCAGACCACAGGACCACAAACCACCCCCCCCTCCCCCGCGGGAGCTGCACCTCAGGATTGTTTTCTCTCACCCTGGCCACACACCCAGGAGCTGAGGGAAGTAAGAAACTGCCCCTAGGCCACCAGCATTAGCCTTAACCATAGAATCTTTACCAAAGGAGATTTTTTAAAAGAGGTTTTATTTATCGAATATCTAAACTAAATTCTTTATGATTCCTATAAGTCAGTTTGTCATTTCCATTACAACAGTGGCCAAACGATGACAGAGACATATGCAAAAGGGCCAGAAATTCACCAAAATTAAAACAACAACAACAATACACACACAACTAATTTTCAGATGATCTAGACTCCTATTCATTAGGGTCTATCTGAAATTATAGCAAAATCAATAAAAGACCTTCAGGGATTATAATGAATACATGTTTGATAGCTCAACCCTTGAAGCAGGGCAAAGTATCGGAGAGAAAAAATAAAGACTAGTCTTTGAAATTTCTGGGTCTCAGTGATACCGTGGTAATAACCTGGTTATTATTAACAGGGACGGAGTAAAGAGAAGACTAGATAATAAAGGTAGGCCATTTATAAAGCTTTGCCAGGAAGCTGTAGTAAACATTCTCTAAGTCTATTCCCCTTAGATCACCAGGGGCAGGGACTGGACAACAGACATGTGCCCAAGAAGGTCTGTGTGACATGGGAAGGTGCTTACCTGTTAGTCACACCTGGGAACCAGTCCGTGACCAGAATAGGTGTGGTCCCTGCACGGGGGAAAACCTGAACATTTAAACTACCGGACATAGGAGTCCCTCTCCCTCCTCGCTCTTAGCCCTCTAGGGAGGGACTCCTGTTGCAGGGGTCCATTCCTCTGCATCTGCATGGCCATGTGGACTCCACAATGGACAATGGACTTTAGCCTGATGCTCCACCATGAAAAGGACACTTTGGACACCGCCCCTGCTTCTGGTTTGATGAACCCACAGCTGCTCCTTTTCCAGGACTGAATTAAGGGGCATGAGATGTGGAACCCGAGAAATATAATTCTAAGCTAAGAAAGCCTCTTACCACATCTCATTCACCTGAGGGGATTCTGAAAATGCTTATTTCAGCAGTATCCCCAAGAACCCCACTCCCACCATTGATGGGGGAATATGGCCTACCAATCTCTCCACAACATCACTATTGCCATAAAGGAAGTCATGTATTCCTTCAGACCCAGAAACGAGAGGACAAAAACCAGTTCAGTAGATTCTTCAAGCATCTAGAAATGAATTTGCTGGGCATTTACCATCATGTCCCCTCCCTAGGGATTTTTCAAATGTGGTTTGGGAAGCACTAGAAGAACAGAAGGATCTTTCTCCATAATAATTAAAATAATAACATGTGCATGTGAGTTATTAACTACTTGATTTTATTTATTTTTTAAAAATATATTTTATTGATTTTTCACAGAGAGGAAGGGAGAGGGACAGAAAGTCAGAAATATCAATGAGAGAGAGAGATCGATCAGCCGCCTCCTGCACACCCCACACTGGAGATGTGCCCGCAAGCAAGGTACATGCCCCCCACCGGAATTGAACCTGGGACCCCTCAGTTCACAGGCCAACGCTCTATCCACTGAGCCAAACCAGTCCCGGCAACTACTTGATTTTAATGTAACTTCCTTACCTAGAACGTAAGGCCTAGAAGGACAGGAATTTTCTTTTGTCACTGTTGTGTCCCCTGCATCTATAAAAGTTTGGCACGGGCCGAAACCAGTTTGGCTCAGTGGATAAAGCGTCGGCCTGAGGACTGAAAGATTCCAGGTTCCATTCCGGTCAAGGGCATGTATCTTAGTTGAGGGCACATCCCCAGTAGGGGGCATGCAGGAGACGGCTTATGGATGTCTCTCATCAATGTTTCTGGCTCTCTATCCCTCTCCTTTCCTCTCTGTAAAAAATCAATAAAATATATATAAAAAAGAAAAGTTTGGCATGGAACAGCTCCTTAATAAATATTTATTGACTGGATGGATGGATGGATGGATGGATGGATGACTGGAGGGATGAATGGCACAGAGTGTTTTTGTTTCTTCCATTTTTTTTAAGGTAAATGTGGTTAATTTTCCAAGAGATTGACTTTTAGAAAATGTCAAATTATAATTTGTAAATGTGAAAGATGTTTTAATTTCTATTTCTGGAATAAAGTAATTTAGTCATTCACTCACAACACAAAGATATTAGGAATTAGAGCATTGCTTATCTCCTCAAAAGCATTTTGATTCTTTCATTATTTACAGCAATTCTCCCCATGGCAATCAGGTGAAAAAATGCCATCTTTTTGATGCCTTTGACCATATTAACATAGGCCTTGTGGTTGACTGGGAAAACTTAGAGTCCTTGCTTTCAGTCATTGTTGGAGTAAGTGGGCTTATTGCCACACTGAAGGACTATCATTGGTTCTGCCGCTGATCCTTCATGGGAACACATACAAGTAACTTGACCTTTTCCTGTGTAATTTACTCAGCTGTGAAATAACAATAATACCTACGATACTATATCAAAGAGAATCACTGGAGGATCTGTGCTCCTAATGCTCTGTAAGTTCCCCAACCAACCACGTACGGGGAAGAGCACCGTGCTACTACAATTCTTCTCTCCTCTAGAACATACCTGTTCTAGGAAAGAGTTCATTGCTTTCCTGTTGCTCCTGGTCTTGACAAAGCTTCTTTAAAGTGGGTTAATTAAAGCCTTTTTTAATGATAAATTCCACACCAGTCCTCACACTGCCAGTGTGCTCAGGGATCCCCTCTGAAGTGCACAAATTAGCCCGATGTAAAGCCAGGGGTGAAACGTGGGGGATTGAGAAGCAGTATGAGATAATTTTCAGGAACTTGAAGTTTAATTGCTTGAAAGTATCTCAACCTCAGTTTGCAAGCTTTCTATTTCTGAGTTACATCAGAGTGAGAAACATCATGCTAGTGCTATCTCTATGTTTAACTGTCCGTCAACCGCTGCTTAAAAAAGGGCCAGGTTTTGTTAGAGTGATTCTCAAAAGTGAGAGAATTATTGCTCAAGGGAACTTCTGCATTTCAAAAAGCAGACCTAATCAAGGAGGAAATGAGGTAGTAAGGTGAATCTGAACTCTAAATAAGGATTCCGATTAGCTGAATCAAAGTGAAAAGAGACAAAGAATTTCTGAACATTTTGTTATTTGTTCAATAGGGGACACCCAACACCCTTTTAAATGTTATCTAGTCATTCAGAAGTTAAATTACCCAAGTTGTAAATGAAAAGACAAAGGGAAGCATGCAAAGACAAGAGAGGAAGGGAAGGGAAAAATTGAGAGGCAAAGTCACTTAGAAAAACGTATTTTCTTTTCCTAAAAAAGTATATTGCTAACTGGCCGAGAAGACATTTAAGGATGCAGGTATTAAATACAAACATATTTAAACTACAGACAAAGTTACTGCCTAACTATAAGCTTCTTTGGTGTTATATGGTGAACTATCGATAAAGGGAGCAATATTGTCAGATCCATAAAGCATGTTAAAATAACCAAGACCCACTTGGCCTAATCCAAAACAAACTTCTTATAACTTGAGCAATTATGAGCTAAAGGCAATAATTAGTGTATTCCTTGCATGTTCATTCTGAAATACTTAATGATAAGCCTCTCCTTTGGCCCAGTAATTCTCTAGGCATTAGAGTCATAACATTAAACAACACACATAAGCCTCCTGATACAGAGTTGACGTTCCGGCGGTGGGCGAGACATAAACCAACATATATATGGTTTATCAAAATGGGAAATTGCACAAATGAAAAGAAAGCAGAAGATGGGAGGAATGGCACTAGGGGGCTGGAGGATGGCATTTTAAAGCAAATGGTCAGAGACCACGTTAATAGAAACTTAAAAAGCAGAAGAAACAGCAAATTCAAAGGCACAAAGCAGGATTATGTTTCTTGGATTCAAAGCAGAGCCATGAGACCAGAGTGGCTTGAGTAGGTAAGGAGAAGGGTGGCGGAGAGGTGGGTAGCGGGGGTAGAGGAACCAGATCATATTGGGAGACTTTAGAATCCAATATCAAGATTTTACTTTTGCTCAGAAATTCATAAGTATTAGAAGGTTTTGAGCAGAGAGGTGACATTATCTATATGACATTTTTTAAGGGTTCGTTGTAGCTGCTGAGCCAGCTAAGACACTAAGAAATGCATAGGTGAATGCAAGTGGGGAGAAACTGGACGCCTATTGCAATAATCCAGATAGAGATGGTGGTGGTTTTGGACCAGATGGTAGTGAAGGATGAGGGCAGATTCTGGAACATTCTGTGTCAGAAAAGGGATGATGACAGAGATAGCTAGAAAGTAGGGTTTTACAGTGGTTTAGTATCACAGGCTCTGGACGGACATGACTTTAAAACCCTTCTGTTCTACTTAACAGAGCAACTATGGGCAAGCAACTCAACTTTCCTAAGCTTCACTATTTGCAAAATGAGATTAATAACAGTGATTTATTAATATTTGTCTCAGTGAGCTGCTGTGATGATTAGATGAGACAAAGGAAGCACCTGATAAATATGAGCTAAAATAATAAAAAACAATAATAATCAGGAACACAATCATAAAAAGGCTCCTAAGCCAGGTTAATGGGCATACACTCTGCTCCACTGGAAGCTATTGCAATATTTCATGGGGAGACAGACACAACAGGTTGGCATTTTAAATAATCCCTCTGACTTCCCTGTGGGATTGAAAAGGACCTTAGATGGAGGCAAAGAGTTGGAAGCTGCTGCCATTGTCCAGGCCAGAAATGATGATGCAGGAGAGGAAACTAATGGCAAGAGAGAGAAGACTGGGCTGCTCTGAGAGACATTCAGAAGGTGGAACTGATGGACATGCTGTCTGGGGGTGAGGAGGGAGGTAGTCAAGATGAATGCCAGGTTTCTAGCTGGATTCCTGGTCTGAGAATCACGCATGCCACTCACTGCGAAAGGGAGCTCACACTCATTCCAGGAAGGGGCACATGACCATCTCAAGACTGATTCCCACAGCAACTCAGATTGCAACACACAGGAAAGGAGATGTCAGGCCATCAGGAGAAGCTGGGAAGGGTCTGGCTGCCTGTCACCACCTGTACCCAAAGCACTGATCTTTTCTTGATATGCGTGTTTAATTTATTACTTTAGAAATCTTCTCCCTTTGTTTGTGTCAACGTCGAACATGTGGGAGTGATCAACTTTAAAAACAAGTTAAATACGAGGCACTTCAAGAATGCACGATATAGTCAATAAAATAGGAGGTGATTTCAAGGAAATCTTGCCAAGAGAAATTGTTTTTTTTTCTGTTAAAAATATATAGACGTGTTCATTTACTCCTCTAGGAATTCATTTGCGAGCCCTCTTGCAGCATCCGTTTAGGATCTGAGCACGAAAGCTGTCTGAATCCCAGCCTGGCCCAACCCTAATGAGCTTCTGGAAAGTTGATGTGCCTCTGCTTCCTGCTTCTGTCTCAGCCATCTGAGCATGAAGGCTTCGCGGCAGGTCCCAAGCCCACTGACATTTAATTAGCACCATCGCTGCGATCCCACAGCAAGCCCTACCAGATGAGCACCCCAGAGCACCACGCCGAGTGGGTACAAGCTAAAACAAATCTCCCTGCTGCAGACAGAGATCTGCCTTTGCAGACTGGAACCTGGAGTATTTCCTATTACCCTTTACAGGTACTTTGTTTTGGTAACACGGCTGTGCTCAGGGGAAAGCAAATCCTAATACATAAAAAGCCAGGCGCTGTCATGACCGAAGCAACTGGACCAACCACCAAACATCAGATTGCCTGGGTGATAAGGCTGGCAGGGGGATTAGTGAGAGATGACCAAAGGACTGAACAGCAGGCTGCATGGGGCAACCAGGCCTGCGGGAGGCGGGGGCGGGGGGCAGTTGGGGGTGACTAGGCCAGTTGGGGGAGACCAGGCCAGAGGGTGGTGGGCAGTGAGGGGCAACCAGGCTAGCAGGGGGAGGAGTTAGGAGCAATCAGGCTGGCAGGGGTGGAGAGTTGGGGTGACCAGCCTGGCAAAGGGGGGCATTAAGGAGAGGGTTGTGTTTTTCAGTCATTTGCTTTGGTATGAGACGTTGTTTTCTGTTGATAAATAGCAGAGATGAATTCCTTTAATTTCTGAGATGTGGGGTTCACAGATGCAAATAAAAAGGTGATAATCAGATTATCTTGATAGCAGGACAGTGGAAGGCTCAAAAGGAGAAGGAAGGGAATGAAATGAGAAGAGGCAGTGTGGAGGTCAGGTGACCAGACTCTCAGACAATTAGGGAAGGAAGCTGAAGAGGGCAAAAGTCTGAAGCAGCTTTTTTGAAACTATGACCTAAGGACAACTTAAAGAAAAACATCCAATCTGGACAGTAACGAGATTTGGGGCTCTGCCCCATTCAATCAAAGTTTCCAGAGATAAGGTCCAGGAATTAGATGCACACTACAATTTGAGAATCACTATTTTTTACCTCAACTTTGATACACAGTGTTTCCCAAATTTTGTATCAGATGTAAATAGACAATCTCCTCCCCGCCCCCCACTAAGTTTCTTTAGTTTTCTCTCTGACCTAGGCCCTTACATCTGTCTTATGCAATTCCTTCTGCTTTGCTGACCCCTCTTCTGCTTCTATTTTACTTGATTCATTCAGATTCTGAATCTAAGAAATGGCCATGGGCCTGCCCTGTCAATTGGTCAGTCAATACCCATTTCTGTTCAGGCTTCTACTTTTCACATAATACTGAAGTCACAGAATCACAGTAATGGAAAGAAAGAACCTCTCATGTTCTCTTTTCTCCAGGTAGAACGTCTACATGTATGTCAGTGTGTGTGTGTGTATGTGTGTTTTACTCATATACAAAGTGAACTGAGCACTATAAATAGAAAGAAGAAAAATACTTAAAAGTAAATGAACCCTACATTCTTACTCATAATAATATTTCAAATGTTGGCAATTATGACTGTGAAGATTATAAAAATCATCAAAAGCACAGTTTTACCAATTATGGCTTTATGGGTCAAATCGGACCTGTCACTTCTGTTTTTAAAGTTTCGTTTTAACACAGACATGCTGATTTTTTTCAGTATTGTTTATGTTTTCTTTTTGCATGAGAGTGGTAAATTAAGTATTTGCAACAGACAATATAACCAGAAAAGCCTAAAATATTTACCATGTGGCCTTTTGTAAAAAGTTTGTGAACACTTTATAAACGTAACACAAACTTACAAATAGCTTGTGGGCTTCATGTAAGTGACAAAATGTTAAACAGAGAAACAGACAGATAGATAGATAATCTTATACATACATACATATATACATAAATTCTAGAAGATATCTTTGAACCACACAATTTCATATACACCTAAGATCGATATTATCTCATTGATCGTGTAAATCCCGACAAGGGACTTTCCAGAACTTTCCCCTGGTATATAATTTCACATAACTATTTGGTTGTGATGCGCAGGAGGGACTTTTTTGGCCTGGCCAAGGAAACGATTTCCTTTTCTGAAACTTGACCTTTTAGTTCAGCAATTTATCTTCCAGCATTATTTTGTTACGATGATCTGTCGCTTTCCTATGCCTCTGCTGTAATTATGAAACTCAAAATGCCACCAACAGCCACAAAACACAAAAGCTGAGCTAGCTCCTCATATTACTTGTAAAACTTACATACCTATAGGAGTCTCTCAGCATTAAATCAGGAAAACACTATTTCATACACCATCTTAATATTCTACCGCTGGATCTATTTGACAAAGGCCATTCATTGGCCTTCTCTGTCCTGACATTCCATCCCATCTCATATTTCTACCAGGTGTCTTTAGGATAAAGTGTTAACTCTTCTTCATTTATGTTTGGGCTGGAAAAACAAGTTAATCAATAAACACGGTCAGACCCATAGAAGCTTGCACTCACACACCCACAAACACATGTATCCAGACTATTACTTAGAGCTTTGACATAAGGGCTTTTTATACTGGTTTGCATGTTTACTAATTCTATTTCCCCTGGGTATCAATCTAATTGATTTATCTTTAAATACTTACTTGATAATGTCAGGGCATAAATTGTTCCATGAATACAAGTACCGTCATTAAAAAATCTTTGCAAGACTTGGAAGGATGCTTTTGAGTTAGTGGAAATCTTGTAAAGCAGCATTCTGTGCCATTTGTTTTTGTGCTATAGTGTTTAGCATTCTATAAAATCGTTAATGTCTCGTTAATTTTATGGCAGCATAAATAAGAACTAAGTCCCCTGAGGAACAGTTTAGCAGAAATTTATGTTCTGTCACTTTTCCATAAATGTTTCTACTGAATTATTTTTTGGGACTAAAGCCCTGGGGATTTGGTAAGATGCGCCCTCCACTGCTGCCTCCCACATCCGCACCACACTGCTTTCTCCATCTCTGCCGCAATGTCCAGGGCGCCTACCCTCCACACCCACATCAAGGTGTGTATTACCTCTTCCTCTGCTCCTTCTTTGCCTATGATGAAGATGCTGTCCTCTCTTTTTGCTATGTATCTATATCTTATCCGTATATAAGATTTGTCTAAAAATGTAAGCACCTCCGTAAAAGCCCTTTACAGTAACTCCAACAATATTAACCCGTTTCCTTTCTAGTCATCTATAACACTTGTAACTGCAATACTAATTCATTTATTCACTCAATCAATCAAAAGCATTTACTGTATCAAACAGGGTAGTATATAGTAGGCAACGCATTCATGAAGAAAATGTTAATTCCTGCCTTTACTGAATTAGGAGTCCAGTGGAGAAAACAATAAATAGGCCATAGTACCTCTGTGATACATATTCTGTGATCAGAGAAAATACCGGGTGATGAGAACTCACAGGAGAGGATTTGCTCAGCACTGGGCTAAAGTAACAACGAGGAGCTCAGGTTCAACAGTCAGAGCCTGCGTTTGAGTCTAAGTTGGGAAGACTGTGAGCATCAGAGTTCCATGCTGGGTAAAGAGTGAGATGCTAAAAAGGACATTCAAATGCAGATCTCAACCAAGCATTTGGATGTACCAGCCTGGTGTGCAGAATAGAGGCCCACGCTGAAGATATAAATTTGGGATTTATCGTGGTACAGCTGGTGTTTAAAGTCATGTGACTGAGTGAGCTCATCTAGGGAGTGAATGTCAACTGAGAAGAGAAGCAATCCATGGAATGAGTCCTAGAACACACTGATTACAACACTTCTGAAGAGAACAGGAAAAGAATAGGAACCAGCACAGGAAACGGAGAAGAAGGTGCTGGTAAAGACCCAAAGAGACCAGGAAATTGTGCTGCAGGAAAGTGAAATCGGGAAATTATTTCAAGGAAAGAGTGACCAACTCTGTGAAGTGTCAGTGACAAGCCAAATAAGATGAAGAATGAGAAGAAAGCATCAGAATTAGCCAGGTGGCAGTCACTGGGAGGTGTTGTGATGTCACCGTAAGGGATGAAAGCCTGGCCTATCGGCAGGGACAGACTGAAGAGAGAACAGAAAGAGAGGAACTGGAGATAGCAATGGTTATCAGCTTTGCTATAAAGGGAGCAGAGTTATGGGCCAGTGGGCTTGGGGGCTTCGGGAGAAGCAGAATTGCCTGCTTAAATGCTGAGTGAATGATCAAGTTATGGAGAACAGAGGAAAATCAATGTCTCTCCGCTCCTCTGGCTCTCCCTATGGCTTCCCTCCCTCTCTCTGTCTCTGCCACACACTCACCTTCCCATGTACACTCCCAAATAAGATCCCAGCATACCCCAGCTACACATCTTCCAAAATACTCATCTTGCCACATGTAATTATTTTTATGTCCCATGTAATAAACAGTTAATTCCATGAAGACAGAGACTATATCTCATTTTCAGACCCCACACAATCCCAATCTATTACAAAATTGATCTCTGTAGAATACCTGTTCCTGAAAGAAACACACAATGTGGCTGCAAGGAGGGAGACATCTCTGAGAATGTAAGTCATTGAGGGGAGGGATTTTAGTCTGTTTGCTCACTACTTTATCCTACTAGTGAGAATCGTGGACAATCAATAAATATACACTGACTAAAGATCCAGAGACACAGAAACATGGAACCTACTGATGAATTTCAGAGGGAAGGCAGTGGTGGGGGTGGGGGTGGGTGGAAAGTGATTAACTGGGGAATTTATATGCATACTAGAGGCCCAGTGCATGAATTCGTGCACAGATGGGATCTGGCAGGCCTGACCTCAATCAGGGCAGATCAAGGTCTGGCCTGTTGGGAGGAGGAGAGGGTGGCTGGCTGGCTTGCCCTGATCAGGCCTCAATCAGAGCCAGGCTGGCAGGGGGAGGGGCTGTGGGCAAATGGCTGGTGGGCCCCACTCCTTATTAGGGTGGGAGGCTAATGGGGACAGGGCCAGCTGGGGGGGGAGGGACTTCGGGCTGATCAGTATAATGGGGACCCATTGGGAGTGGGACCAGGTAGGGGTAGGGACTGCAGGAGGTTGGCCAGCCAGCCCCACCCCCTATAGGGGTGGGGGTGGGGATCAGGGGCAGGGCCAGTTGTGGGGGGGAGGGCCCATCTAGGGGGTTGGCCAGCACCCCACCCTCTGATTCAGCAGATTTGCTGGCAGCAGTGGGTGTCATAGCAACTGGTTGTTCTGGTCTTTGTGGCATCCCAGTCGCTGGCCTTTTATATATACAGTGGTACCTTGAGATACGAGTGCCCTAACATATGAGATTTTTGAGATAAGAGCCATCACGCGAGCAATTTTTGCTTTGAAATACGAGCAACATTTGAGATAGGAGTAATAGCGCGGATCAGCCGGATGCACACCACCCACCAGTTTACCGCGACTGGAGCATCTCATAGTTTCCCACGCCTCAAGGTTACAGAACGAATTAAACTTGTATCTCGAGGTACCACTGTATGTAGATATGAATAGCCCACAGACACAGATAATAGTGAGGTGAAGGCCTGGGAGGGGCAGGTACTGGGTAGAGAGGGTCAATGGGAAAAACAAACAAACAAAGAGGACATTTGTAACACTTCAACAATAAAAATAAATTTAAAAAAATGAATTAAGAAGGGGAAAATCATAGAAGTAATTCTGATGAGTCCTAACATTTATGGAGCGCTTACTACACACCAGGCTCTGTACAGATGCTGCATATGTGAGCAGAAGTACTTGTGTAAAAAGTTGCCAGTCTATGTAGCATGTTAAGATTTTAATTGAAACTCTGTTTACCTTTTCTTACTACAGAGAATGTATAGCAATAGACTATAGCTAAGCTATTTTGTTTTTGTTGGTGGTGATGCCTGATAGGCAGTTTTTATTACTAAATTATATTAGTGAAGAAGGCGTACTTATCTAAGTATCTATTATAGCACCAATCATTAATGTTACTACATATAGGTTCTCTCAAGTTCTTAGAATTAACAGAAATTTTGTATTTCACTAATTATCATTTGGTGCATTTTTTCATCACATATGAATGATATAACTTACATTTTTTGTTGTGTTTTTATCCTCACCTGAGTATATCTTTTTATTGACTTTAGAGAGAGAGAGAGAGATCAATGTGATAGAGAAAAATCAATTGGTTGGCTCCCATATGTATCTTGCCAGGGGATCGAACTTGCAGCCTGGGTATGTGCCCTGGTTAAGAATCAAACCCTCAACCTTTCAGTGTATGGACAATGCTCCAATCAACTGAGCCACCTAATCAGGGCAACTTACTTCCTGTGTGTGTGTGTGTGTGTGTGTGTGTGTGTGTGTGTGTGTGTGTAGGTGTGTATGTGTTCTCCTTGGCTGCCAAGAAACACAGAATAATTAATGCTCAAAGAAAAATTAGCTAATAATCATATATTTTATTACCTCAAATTGCTTTGTGGTAGCAACATAAAAAAGCATTTATGGAGCTTGGGGAAAATAGCTGATCTTGGTTTTCTTCTTTTAGAAAAGGAACTTGCCATTTTGCTAGGTTTTCAGGCAAAATTCCTTTAGTTGCTTATATTTCTAAATATGTATAGCCAAGACTAATAGCAGGTTTTTCATGTAGCTGGGCAATTAGGAGAAGTTTATTTTCTGCAACCTAATAAAATAATCTCTTGCTATCTAACAACATCTGTTTTAAACTAAGTTCAAATTTTGAAAAGTTTCTACATTACCTAAGCCCCTTAATGAACCTTACCTATTTTGAGTATTGTATTATTCAAATTTATTTATAATCACTCTGATTATAACACTGACATTTTTTATCATTATTCCAAAGGATTACAAACAGCTATGTGCATTTTTTAAAATCTGGTGTGTTCTACAGAACTGTTTAGAAAACATTGTATACTGTGCTGTCCTATGCCCTTATATAAATTCATTTTAGAATACATACCAGCAAAAAGTTGGTCATTATGAATAGTATAGGTATTAATTGTATCACCCATTATTTTTCACTCTTGGTTACCAAGAAACTCAGAGCTACCACTGATAAACAGTAAAAATATTAACCAAGACCCTTAGCATGCTCAGATTCCTTTTCCTTTTCAAGGCTTTTGATCTTGTATTCTAACAGTCTAATTATACAAGTGCATTTCTTACTCAACCTCAAATTCCTTTTGTAACTAAGTAAAATATAAATACAGGTTTATCCAGTAGCTCATTAGTTACTCTGTTACATTACTTAAAACATATCCAGCCTGGCCAGTGTGGCTCAGTGGTTGAGCATTAACCTATGAACCAGGAGGTCATATATGATTTCCGGTGAGGGCACATGCCCAGGTCGTGAGCTTGATCTCCAGTAGGGGGCATGCAGGAGATAGTTGATCAATGATTCTCTCTCATCACTGACGTTTCTCTCTCTGTTTCCCTCTCCCTTCCTCTCTGAAATCAATAAAAATATATCTCTTTATATATCTATCTATATATCTATCTATATATCTATAGATAGATATATATATCCAGTAAAAGAGCCATCATGGTTCAACTACTCTATAGTGTCCATATAGGTTTCTGTAAATTTGCTCTGCAAACATAGGTCATGGGATTCCCATCATATTTTTTATGGATGAGAAAGCCAAAGTCAGAGAAGTGAGTAACATAATCAGCTAATAGAAAAAAATACAAAGTGCAGGGGTAAATAACAGCTAAGCTGTTTATACCTTATTCTAGTCAACATATCACTGAGCTACAAGAGCCCCTGTGAGCTTAAAAACTCAGCTGTGTTTTCCACTTTCTGCACTACAAGCAATAATAAAGATGAAGTAATTGTAAGTTAGTTAAAACCTTTCAAAGATATTAAAGATGGAAGTTATGCATCCAATTACAAAGCCATGCTTCTGTTTCTAAAGTAAATGAAGCAATGCTGATTACTACATATTAGATAAGAAAATCGAAGCCGCCGAGAGGTTAAGCAGCATTAAGTCTCTAAGGAAAACCTTTTCAGCAATCTGCGTAATATATACATTTCATATGACTAGAATAAATTAAAATTTAGCTATTTAAAGCAATGTATATACATATCCCTTAAAAATGAATATAGCTCGAGTAATTGTAGCTCTGAGATGACATTTTTAAGGAAAAAATTAATTAATGAGAATTATCAGAACATCTAGCAAATTCCTTCAGCATTACTTAAAGAATCCCAGCCCTTAAAACATGATGACCGGTTTTATCATCCTTTGTCCTGAATGGCTTTCTGAGGGGACAGTATCAACCCAAGGATCTAAAATATGCTCAGAAATGCTATGTATTTTTCTAACTGGAAAATATATACATAAATAGAAGCATCCCTGCCTGATATCTCTAGCTCTCCTAGCAAACTTTGAATGCAATGGATATAGTTGAAGTAAGAGCAGACATAAGGAGTCAAAAACATGGCCAAGACCTTCTATGCTGCTAGGTTTCAGATGGATGCCCTGATAATTATATCACTCAGAAATAAATATAAATCTACCAAACATGAAATGTTCAACAGAAAGATAATTGCTTCCACTAAACTTAGCTTCATGATCCTTATACCAAACTAACAATTACAGAGAGCCCAATTTCATTTCTTAGATTGCATTTTTTTGTTGCTCCCATTAACTGTGAATTTGAAAGATCATTTAAATAGAGTATAATCCAACGATTCCTTGTTGCTTGGTAAGATACATAGTTGTCTGTTAGAAGACTTAAACTAAGCATTCTTTTCCCATGATACTTTTCTTAGTGGAAAGTTTCCTTAAAAAAAAATGAGGCCTCATGGCTGTCCAGTTTTTGTGACTCTACTACTAATTAAGTAGCCAAGACATACATATGTGAAATAATAAAAAAAAAACAATCCTATGATGATATCGAGCATAAGTTAGTATGAAGGTATAGACGCAGTTTTGGGTGAAGATAACAAACAGAATTTGAAACCAAAATAAGATCATTGTGGATAGGAATTTACCTAGAAAACGTGGTAAGCAGGTTTCAATTGGATCTCAGAGGAACTAAGATAACACTAGAATGAGTTTTAAGAATAGGAAAAGATATTTATTAGTTTGGGAGGAGTGGTGACATCATGAACAAATAAAATTGCCTACATGAGAGAAGATATTATAGGACAGTACCTATGTAGTCTGTTCATTTGATTGGCAAAGAGTGATTTACAAAAATTAAAAGGTAAGTGTACAGTTGAATAATATTCTTGACTGTCAGGATCCTTGAATGCTAAGATCAGTTTTGCAGGATTCTATTAATTTTACATAGAACCTATATTACATACAAATATTATCAGCATACATTCATTTTTGCATGAAATTATCCCCCCCCAACATTTGTTGAGTATCTGTTATATGCTAAGTATGTGCTTGGCATAGAAACAGGAAAAAATAATGTGTCTGTGCATAATGAATTTATACTCTAGCAGGGGGAAAATATCACTAACTTTGATCACAATAATGATAACAGGAAAATATTTTTATTCAGTTTTTTATTATAATACTTAAATTATTAAATACTATGGTTTTAGAGTATGTCCTGTCCTAGTCATTCATTCATTCATTCATTCATTCATTCGTTTTTTAAAAAATGTTTTTATTGATTTTACAGAAAGAGGAAGGTAGAGGGAGAAAGAAGCATCGATATGAAAAACACTGACCAGTTGCTTCCCATATACACCTCAATCAGGGATTGAACCCATAACTTAGGCAAGTGCTCTGACCAGAAATTGAACCAGCAACCTTTCAGTGGATGGATGACACTCAACTATCTGAGCCACACTGGCCAGGGCATTATTTTTTATTCATGCAACATCTGCTAAGAAGCGATAATCAGTATCATTATCAAAGATTTGGACTTAAATTATTATAATTAATTTTATATAAAACCATAAGTCGATTCTACACAAAGTCCCAAAAGCTGCTCCTTTCTCTAAAAGATCTATAGTGCATTTTTTGCAGAAGTTGTTAAATCTGCCTAGAATGTTCCCCCTTCCCTCTATCCTTCATGATTCAGTTCAAGTGTCACCTCTTCCATGAGTTATCTCCCGAATCCCCAGGGAAGCGTATTTTGGTCATACCTCCATTTTAACAAAAGCACATCTATGATAATAAGAACATAATATGCAAATTGACCAAATGACCAAACAGCAAAAACAACCACCTGGACAACCTTCTAGATGACCATGCTATGACACCCACTGGCACCAGGCCAGCCAAGATGGGTGAGATGTGATTGGTCAGGGGTCCAGCCATCAACCCATAATTGCCCTACAGAGGGAGGCCCAGGCCACCAGCCAGCAAGGTGATCAGTCAATCGGGGGGGCTTCACAATTGCCCCAAAGAGGGAGTCCCAGGCCACCAAATGGTGGACTCCGGCAGATGGGCAGGGCCTCCCTTTGTGGGGCGATCCATTGCAGAGCCTCGGTTGTGTGTGTGGTACCCACCTCTTTGGGGTAATTGATCGCAGGGCTCCCAGACTGTGAGAGGGCACAGGCCGGGATGAGGGACCCCCTCCAGTGCACAAATTTTGTGCACCAGGCCTCTAGTTAAATTATAATGCTTTATCTGTTGATGGCATCTTTATTCATCTTTCCAGCTTAGCAACTGAAACAATGCTTGACATAAGAGATGCTTAATAAATGTTCTTGAGTGACTATCTATATATAAAACCCTAATATGCAAATAGTCATAACAGCAGAACAACTGAACAACCTAACGGCAGAACAACCAAATGACAAAAAAACTGGTCACATGACCTGCGCTTACCACCAAAGGGTACATGCGGAACATAGCAGGCATTGGCCACAGTGGGATGGTGGAGCAGGTGAGCAGGAGTGTTCGATCAAGGCAGGGCACTGGTCACTGTTATTGGGGCAAACCTCTGGTGATTACTAAAAATTCTTTGCTCCCATGTGCTGGGTCCCGCCAGGAACTCACAACTGTTGCCAGAGCCAATCTTGCTCGCATCTGCTGCTGGCACCCAGTGCCAGTCCCCAGTGCCGGTCCCAATTGCTCAGTGCTGTCAGCAGGTGCAAATGGTGGCTGCCAGCCCTGATCACCCCGAGGGCTCTCTATCCCCCCTGTTCCTGAGGGGTGATCAGGGCAGCAGCCATCGCTTGCATCCACTGACAGCACCAGCTCCACTCACACCTGCTTCTGGAACTGGCCGCAATCACTCTGCACCATTAGCGCATGGGAGCTGTAGTGGCAGGAGCACAAAGGATGACCTGAGACCTGCCCCTGTGCCCACAGCAGTCTCATGGCCCACAGTTCCTTTCAAGGAACTGGGACCCTAGTCTTATAATAAATGAGTCTCAGGTGCATCATACGTATTTATTGTAATATTCAAGTGTTAATAGCTGGTTAAGGGTGCAGCTCCACAGGTCTGGTTCCTCCAAACATGCCAAGCTTACTGCTACCTTGAAGCCACTCTGGGATGCTCTTCCTTAACTCCCCATCTCATACTGCTGGCTGTTGCTTTCTCACTTAGCTATAGCTTCAATGTCAGCTTTTCTGAGAAAGTCCTCCTGATCACCCAATGTGCAATAACACCTCGTTACTGTCCATCACAGCTTCTTCTCATTCACTGCATAGCTTGGTCCACTATCTCTGGCTTGTCTACTCTTCACTGCTCCCAGTCAGAATGTAAATTCCCTGAGAATGAATCTCTTGCTGGCCTTCTTCAATGCTGTATTCCTAGTATCTAGCACAGTGTATAAGATCTAGTAAGTACTCAAAAATCCACACAACTGAGTGAAGAATAAATGAGAACTCTGGATCCCTCACTCCACCAGTGGCAAATTCTGGCTCACGGGCTGCATTCCACCTGCTAGTGAGTTCTGTTTGTACTACTCAATGTTTTCGGAAAATCTGAATGAGTTGTCAACTTTAAAAAAATTAGGAGATGTTACATTTTTTCAAAAAATTTAAAATTCATGCTTCTTTTGAAGGAGTAGACGTGGAAATACAGGGCCTGCAATCCTAAGTGGAAAGTCAACAGAGGTGAGCCATGGTGGCCTGCTTGGAAGGCTATCACCAGATGCCCCACCCACACCTGCCCCCACATTGCTCATTCACATGCCCTGTCTGGCCCTGAAGGTGGTTTAATTTTAACCCTGATCTCTTCTACTAAAGGTCTCTTTGTGACCCATGCTCTACATCACTCCCACGCAACTCCTACAAACCCTGTCCGAATAGATTGCTATTGCTAAGTCTTGGTCTATATCTTTAGAGATGAGTTAGCATCTCTGTAAGATAACATGAAAAATGATATAATTAATTACAAAACCTGAATTCATTATACATTAGAATAAAATTTAGGTGAATGTTTAACAGATCTCAAGGTTATGAAAGGAAACTAATGTTAAAATATTTATAGAGAAAATAAATCAGGGAGCAGTAGATAATACAGATATGTCTAAATGGTTATTGACCTTAACTAAAATTCACTAGGAAAAAATAAACCACAACAGTATGGATAAACACAGTTTTAAGTAATTCACAAGAGAGATAGAAATGAGCAAATAACATATTTAAAAATAGGCCATTATATTAGTAATCCCAAAATATGTGACTTAAAATTAAATCTCATTTAATCTATAATTCATTGATTTATTTAACACCCATTTATTGAGGGGTTACTATGCTCTAAACACTATTTGCTTGGAAAATATTTTTAAACGGTCTTAATTTTAGAATCCAATAAGATTCTGTAAAAACAATTTTATAATCACACACTGTAAGAAACAATTTTATAATATGCATCAATAACCATAAAATAGTTAATATCTGCAACCTAGTAATTAAACTTCTTAGAATTCAATCTAGAGTAAGAATCAGCATAGCAAGGCAAAGATTAATGTATGAGGATATTAATCATGGCATAATTTATAATATCAAAAACATTAGAAACTTAAATGACTAACAAAAAGGAGTGACTCAATAAATTATGGTACATTCAAACAATGAACAATTAAAATTGCAGACATTAAAATTACAATCACAAAACCATTTAGTGAGATGGGGAAATGCTCATGAAAAATTTTAAAGCCTGTATTTTAAAAACAATTTCATATAGCCAGTTTACAGTGATACATTCTTTCTTGCTTTATGAGCCCAGGATTATTTTTGCTTTCTAGTGGCTTGCTATCTAATACTCCTCTTCCTGTAAAGTATATAATATTTATCCATATACTTCTTATTCTAGTAGGTATTAAAACAGAGGGTATCATATATTCATAGCAGCATTATTCACAATACCCAAGATATTAAACAACCTAACTATCCATCAATGGATGAATGGATAAAATGTAATGTATATATATGTATATATATAAAGACATGTAGGTTATGATTATTACAATAGCTTTATTAACTCTGTGTTTAGTGTACTCACAACTGTACACCTACTTTTATCCCATCATGTGTGTGTGCGTGTGTTTGTGTGTGTGTGTTTACACACACAGTGGAATCTTGTTCAGCTATAAGAAGGAAATGCTGCTATTTCCTACAACTTGGAGGAACCTTGAGGGAATTATTCTAAGTGAAATAAATCAGACAGAGAAAGACAAATACTGCATAATAACACTTTTATGTGGAATCTAAAAATGTCAAAATCAGAGAAAGAGAAAGTAGAGCGGTTATCAGGGGTTGGGAGGTGGAGGAAATGGGGAGATGTTGGCCAAAGGGTCCAAACTTCCAATTATAAGATTAACAAATTTTGGGGATGTATGTGTAGCCTAGTGATTATGGCTAATAATAATGTACCATATAATTGAAATGTTGTCAAGAGAGTCTATCTTATAAGTTCTCACCAATGTAACTGGATAGAGTTGTGAGCTAATGCTATGTTGGTAGTCATTTAATAATTGAATAAACGTACAAACTCAATGCATCATATACCTTAAACTTACTCATTGTTATTAGATGTCAATTATATTTCAATAAAGCTGGGGGAGAAAATAAAAGGTCTCAAACAGAAAAACAAAAAATGGTCCAGGGGACCAGAGAAACAATATGGCCTAATATATGTCAAACATATCCAAAGTACTAGACAATTGTCTAGACTGTGGCAGTGACTATTGTTTAGAAATACAGGAATAAAGAGGAAAAATAACAGGAAGAAAACAGAATGTAAAACAAACAAACAAAAACAAGCCTAGAAGGGTGTGAAGAGAGCCTGTGGATGACAGAAAGCCCCAAAGGACACATATATTAATTTTAAGGAAATTCTCTGCACACCCCCATGGTATCAGAACTTAAGAAATTCCCTTTTTTAAGTATTTATAGTTTTATGTAGATTAGACAAGACACTTACAAGAAGCAT
>PVJN01015486.1:0-44278 GCA_004026805.1 Lasiurus borealis | reverse complement strand
CCTCTGTGGGCCGAGCGGGGCGGGAGCGGCTGGAGCAGAAGCCGCTGCAGGAACGGCGGTGCCTGGCCCGGCCCTGGCGTGGGTCCGGGCGGTGACCCCGAGCTTCAATCCCACGTGTGAGCTGTGAGCACCACCCGAGGCTCCCGCCTTGGCTGTGTGGCGGGGAACACCACTCTGCAGCCTTCTCCACCGGAGTGTAGACTTGAAAGACCTGACCGCCTGAGACAAAACTCTGAGAACAGAAAATCCCGCCAGGAAACCCGGACCTGCCCCACAAAAATAACCAAACGGAAACGCCTTCTCTGAGCCTCCATTGGCTCAACCTGGTGGTATTCTGTGCGTGGCTTTCTGGGTAATGTAGTTTCTCCGTTCCAAGGCCAGGATCCAGTATTTCTTAGTTAAATCTATGACTGGATTTAGGGTCATATAGCTCAAGAACACACCAAGTGTACTAAGGGTCTTCTATCGCCTTCCGGGAAGGTGATGTCTGGGGCAAGTTTGTTTCTGGTGACACTGTCTGGTTTCCTTTAGCTCCTTTTGCATATCTTTCTTCGGGATCTGCTCTTTCTGAAGGGCGGGCATTGTTCATTCATCTCCCTCTGGCCAACTGTAGCTTGTAGCTCAAGTCTTTCACTAGATCTAACCTGCCTCCAATGAATCCACTGTACGTCACAAAACAGACTCTCATACTGAAGAGCATCTGCTTCTGAAGCCACGGGACATGTCAGCTCTGCTTGGGCTGCAGTGTGGATAAGGTGGCCAAGAGACATAGAAAAATGCTCAAAGTGACTGATCACAGAGAGATGCCAATTAAAGCAACTATTAGGTATCACCCCACCTCCGTCAGAATGGCTGCCATCAACAAATCAACAAAGGACAGGTGCTGGGGAGGATGTGGGGAAAAGGGAACCCAGTTACTGCTGGTGGGAATACAAACTGAGGAAGCCATTATGGAAATCAGTATGAACTTTCATAAAAGAAACTTACTATGGAACTGACATTTGACCCATTGATTCTACTTCTGGAATTTCTGAAGAAACCTGAAGCAATCAGATTGAATGTATGCATCCCTCTGTTCATAGCAACACAATTTACAATAGCAAAGGTCTGGAAACAGCCCAAGTGTCCATCAATAGATGGGTGTGTAGAAAACTATGGTACATTTGAACCATGGAGTAATAGGTAGCAGTAAAAATGAACACTGTCGTACCCTATCACACAGCATGGAAGGACCTGGAGAGCATCATGCTAAGTAAAATTAGTCAGAGAACAACAGTATCACTTGATCTCACGCATATACAGAATCTAACAACAAAATGGAATGAACTCAGAGACATGGAAGCATGGAATGGAGTGTGGAATGTCAGAAGGGAAGGCAGGGGAGGGTAAAATAAAAAGAAAATAAACATCCTCAAGTCACGATTAAGCACACACGTGCAGACACACAGTAACAACCAACTTACCTGAGCCTTGAGCGTTTCCTTCTATTCTCTGAAAGCACTGGGAAAGCTCTAGCGTGCCCTGCTCTGGGTCTGCTCTAAATTTGTGTTTATAAACCTGTCTTCAGTCTGTTGTGTCCCTGAAAGTGCTGATAATCCTCCAAGTAATTTTCTCCTTCTTGTACAGGTTGTTGTGAGAATTAAGAGAGAAAGTGCTCCAAAATCTAACCCTGGAATCCGGGCAACAAAGTAAGGGTCATCAATCTTCTGCACGTCCCATTGATCCAAATGAGATTCACGGAGTTCTAGAGAGTCTGCTGGAGATCCCCAAGTGCGGCACCACAATGAGACTTGAGTGCACACAGCACCTCCCTCCCTGCAGCAGAGTCAGTGGCTTCTTACAGGTCCGGTTTCTCACTAAAATGCACTGGAAGACAACAGTGCTTGTGGGCATCAGGGAAGTGAGAATGACTGACCTGGGAATGTCTCTGCAGGCAGAGGCTGGGGTACCAGGAGAGGGAGAGAGAAACATCAATAATGAGAGAGAATCACTGATCAGCTACCTCCTGCATTTACTCAATCTAGGGGATCTAACCTGGGGCGCAGGTATGTGCCCTGATTGGGAATGGAACTGTGAACACCTGGATCCATATGGAATCAGTGAGCCATGCTGGCTTGGCTATCATCATTCATGTTTCTAATTCTCTCTCCCTTTCCCTTGCTCTATGAAACCAATAAAAGTCAACTAACATATTTGTTAAAAAATAAAGAATATTAAAAAATAAAATATGCCCAAACCAGTTTGGCTCAGTGGATAGAGCGTTGGCCTGGGGACTGAAAGGTCCCAGGTTCGATTCCGGCCGGGGGCATGTATCTGGTTGTGGGCACATCCCCAGTAGGGGGCATGCAGGAGGTGGCATATCGATGTCCCTCTCTCATTGATGTTTCTGGCTCTCTGTCTCTCTCCCTTCCTCTCTGTGAAAAATCAATAAAATATATTTAAAAATAAAATAAAATAAAAAAATAAAATGTTTTTTTAAAAAAATAAAGAAAATTTATTCTATATGTATAAAAGGCTAAGCTGACTTGCGCATGTGCTGGAGCCAATTGCAAGCCTTGTTTCAATTTATCATTGTCGATCGTGAATTGGGTTGTTTTTGTTGATAAAGCTGAAAGAAAGCACAGCGGTTCAGAGAAGAATGGCCATTAAATTCAATACAGTGATACCTCAAGATACCAATTTAATTCGTTCCATAACCTTGAGGCGTGGGAAACTATGAGACGCTCGAGTCGCAGTAAACTGGTGGGTCGTGTGCAGCTGGCCGATCTGAGTGATTACTCCTATCTCAAATGTTGCTCGTATTTCAAAGCAAAAATCACTCGCTCGATGTCTCGTATCTCAAAAATCTCGTATGTTAGGGCACTCATATCTCGAGGCACCACTGTAATAGCTGAAACAAGTTTGGCTCAGTGGATAGAGAGTCGGCCTTCAGACTGAGGAATCCCAGGTTTGATTCCGGTCAAGGGCATGTATGTACCTTGGTTGCGGGCACATCCCCAGTGGGGGCTGTGCATGAGGCGGCTGATTGATGTTTCTCTCTCACTGATATTTCTAACTCTCTATCCCTCTCCCTTTCACTCTATAAAAAATCAGTAAAATATATATTCTAAAAAATTTGATAATAATAGTGATCTGGGAAGAGATAAATATCCCCGTGTAACCATAGTTGCTGTCATAGTCAGAAAAAAAGATGGAGGACCTCCTTTGAAAGGACTTGGTCATTCATTATAAATCAGATACCAATAATCAGAATGTCAGTAAAATGAAACAAATCAATATCCTGCTTCCTACATTAGATGCAATGAGATATCCTATTTTTTTCCCACATGGTCAAAAAGGCTTGGGAATGAATATTGCACTAGGACTCAGAGACAACAAAATAATACACAAAAATATTAGATTCAGTGGATGATGCTGAAAAAGAAGCTTTCCAATTGAATTTCTTAAAAAAAAAATTACTCCTTCAGCAATGCTGTCATAAGTTAGAACTGAAAGTAGGTGCAATTGTCGTGCTACTGAGAATCTCAATAGTAAACAGGGTCTTTGTAAGGATATTACATTTATTATTGAAAGATTGTGACCTCCAAAACCGGTTTGGCTCAGTGGATAAAGAGTTGGCCTGCGGACTGAAAGGTCCTGGGTTCAATTCCGGTTAAGGGCACATACCTTGGTTGTGGGCACATCTCCAGGAGAGGGTGTGCAGGGAGCAGCTGATCAATGTTTTTAACTCTCTATCCTTCTCCCTTCCTCTCTGTAAAATAAAATCAATAAAATATATTTAAAAAAAAAAGATTGTAACCTAACATAATTGAAGCTGAAATATTAACAGGATCTGCGGAGGAGAGGTTTTTCTGATTCCAGGAATTGATTTATCCCCATCTGATATGAACCTCAGTTTTAGAATAAGTTTAATCAATTTATCAGTCATTGTTTTTTTTATCAATATTGTTTTATGTCATGTTTTTGTTTTTATATCACGTTTTAGTTCCTTTTTCTTTTTTTTTATTTAATAAAACCTTATTGTTCAGATTATTACAATTGTTCCTCTTTTTTCCCCCCAGAGCTCACCTCCACCCGGCTCCCAAGCAACGCTTTGCCCTTACCTCACCCCTCCCCCCATTGACCTCATCCATAGGTGTATGATTTTTGTCCAGTCTCTCCCTGCACCCCCCTCACCCCTTTCCCCCTGAGAATTGTCACTCCACTCCCTTTCTACGACCCTGATTCTATTACATTCACCAGTTTATTCTGTTCATCAGATTTTTTAATTCACTTGATTTTTAGATTTACTTATTGATATGTATTTGTTGTTCATAATTTTTATCTTTACCTTTTTGTTCTCCTTCCTCTTCTTAAAGAATACCTTTCAGCATTTCATATAATACTGGTTTGGTGTTGATGAACTCCATTAGCTTTTTATTATCTGTGAAGCTCTTTATCTACCCTTCAATTCTGAATGATAGTTTTGCTGGTAGAATATTCTTGGTTGTAGGTTCTTGCTATTCATCACTTTGAATATTTCTTGCTACTCCCATCTGGCCTGCATAGTTTCTTGATGAGAAATCAGCTGATAATTGTATGGGTGCTCCCTTGTAGGTAATGAACTGTTTTTCTCTTGCTGCTTTGAATATTTTCTTTGTCTATTGTTCTTGGCATTTTAATTATGATATGCCTTGATGTGGTCCTCTTTGGATTCCTTTGGTTTGGGGTTCTGTACGTTTCCTGGACTTGTAAGTCTATTTCTTTCACCATGTGGGGGAAGTTTTCAGTCATTATTTCTTCAAAGAGATTTTCAGTATCTTGCTCTCTCTCTTCTTCTGGCACCCCCATAATGCTGATGTTGGTACACTTGAAGTTGTCCCAGAAGCACCTTACACTATCTTCACATTTTTTTATTTTTGTTTTTTGCTACTTTGTATTTCAAAACTTTGACTTGATTCTTGCTTTCTTCTAGTCTGCTGTTAGGTCTCTGTATAATATTTTTTATTTCAGTCAGTGTATGTTTAATTTCTAGTTGGTCCTTTTTCATCTCCTCTTGTGCCTCCTAAATTTATCAGCTTTTTCTAGGAAATTCTTGAAAAACCTTATAATGGTGGTATTGAACTCCATATCCAGTCATTTGTTTTCCTCCGTTTCTTTTGTTTGTGATCTGTTCCTTTGTCTCTGCATTTTCCCAGCTTCCCTGAGTTGGTGGAGTAGCTTTGTGTACTAGGTGTCTTATGGGATCCAGTGGTGCAGCTTCTCAAGTTACCTGAGGTGGAATCTCTCTCTCTTTTTAAAAAATATATTTTATTGATGTTTTACAGAGAGGAAGGGAGAGGATAGAGAGTTAGAAACATAGATGAGAAAGAAACACCAATAAGCTACCTTCTGCACACCCCTTACTGGGGATGCTCCCACAAACAAGGCACATGCCCTTGACCAGAATCAAACCTGGGACCCTTTGCTCCGCAGACTGACGCTCAATCCACTGAGCTAAACCACTTTTGACCTTAGGTAGACTCTTTTGGTGCACCCCTTGTGTGTACAGCCTTGTTGTATTTAAGTTTTTTATTCCTTTATTGTGTTACATGTATACATATCTCCCCATTGCTGCCCACCTCCCAGGCATACCACAACCCCCCAGTGTCTTGTGTTCATTGGTTATGGTTATATGCATGCATACAGGTACTTTGGTTGATCTCTTATCTACCCAAACTCTCCTTAACCTTCTTGCTGTAATTTGACAGTCTGTTTGATGCTTTACTGCTTCTGTGTCTATCCTTTTGTTCATCAGTTTATAATGTTCTTTATTATCCACAAATGAGTGAGATCATGTGGTGTTTTCCCTTCATTGACTGGCTTATTTCACTTAGCATAATGCTCTCAGTTCCATCCAGGTTGCTGCAAATGGTAAGAGTTCCTTCTTTTTAATGGCAGCATAGAATTCCTTTGTGTAGATGTACCACAGTTTTCTGATCCACCCATCTGCTGACGGGCACCTAGCCTGTTTCCAAATTGTAGCTATTGTAAATTGTGCTGCCATAAACATAGGGGTGCATAAATCCTTTCTGATTGGTGTTTGTAATTTCTTAGGATAAATTGCTAAGAGTGGGATTGCTGGGTCAAATGGGAGATCCATTTTTAGTTTTTAAGAAAACTCCATACTGTTCTCCACAGTGGCTGCACCAGTCTGCATTCCCACCAACAGTGAACAAAGGTTCCTTTTTCTCCGCATCCTCGCCAACACTTGTCGTTTGTTGATTTGTTCATGATTGCCATTCTGACCAGTGTAAGATGGTACCGCATTGTCGTTTTGATTTGCATCTCTCGGATAATTAGTGACTTTGAACATGTTTTCATGTGTCTCTTGGCCTTCCTTCTGTCATCTTTTGAAAAGGTTCTATTTAAGTCCGTTGCCCATATTTTTATTGGATCATTTATCTTCCTTTTATTAAGTTGTATAAGTTGGCTGTAGATTTTGGAGATTAAAACTTTATCAGTGATAACGTTTGCAAATATGTTCTTCCATAGAGTGGTCTTTCTTGTTGTTTTGTTTTGTTGATGGTTTCTTTTGCTGTACAAAAGCTTTTTATTTTGATGTAGTCCCATTTGTTTATTTTTTCTTTAGCTTCAATTCCCTTTGGAGCAGTATCAGTGAAGAAGTTCTTTTGGCATGTGTCTGAGATTGTGCTGCCTGTGGATTCCTTAGTATTTTTATGGTTTCCCATCTAATGTTTAAGTCCTGTATCCATTTTGAGTTTATTTTTGTATTTGGTGTAAGTTGGTGGTCCAGTTTCATTTTTTTTTTGCATGTATCTGTCCAATTTTCCCAACACCATTTGTTGAAGAGACTATCTTGATTCCATTGTATGTTCATGCCTCCTTTGTCAAATATTAACTGAGCATAGTGGTTTGGGTGGATATCTGGATACTCTACTCTGTTCCATTGATCTATAGGTCTGTTCTTGTGCCAGTACCAGGATGTTTTGAGAACAGTTGCTTTGTAATATAGCTTGAAATCTGGTATTGAGATTCCCACCTACTTTATTCTTCATTCTTGGGATTGGTGTGGCTATTTGCGGTCTTTTTTTGTTCCAGATGAATCTTTGAAGAATGCTTTCCAGGTCTGTGGAATAAGTCATTGGTATTTTAATAGGTAGTGCATTGAATCTATAGATTGCTTTGGGTAGTAAGGACATCTTAATGATGTTGATTCTCCCAATCCATGAACATGGTATGCTCTTCCATCTGTTTACATCTTCCTCTATCTCTTTTTTCAGTGTTCTCTAGTTTTCTACATATAGGTCTTTTACTTCCTTAGTTAGGTTTATTCCTAGGTATCTTAATTTTTTTGTGCGATGGTAAATGTGATTGCTTTTTGAGTCTCTCTTTCTGTAATTTCACTATTAGTGTATAGAAATGCCACAGATTTCTTGGCATTAATGTTGTATCCTGCTACATTGACAAATTCATTTATTAAGTCAATTAATTTTGGGATGGAGTCCTTTGGGGTTTTTTTATGTTTAGTATCATGTCATCTGCAAATAAGGACAGCTTTACTTCTTCTTTTCCAATTTGGATGCCTTTTATTTCTTCTTCTTGTCTAATTGCAATGGCTAATACTTCCAGTACTATGTCAAACAGGAGAGATGAGAGTGGGCATCCCTGTCTTGTTCCTGTTCTTAGGGGAAATGGTTTTAGATTTTGCCCATTGAGTATGATGTTAGCTGTGGATTTATCATATATGGCTTTTAGATGTTGAGATATGATCCTTCTATTCCCATTTTGCTGAGTTTTTATCAAGAAAGGGTGTTGGATTTTGTCAAATGCTTTTTCTGCATCAATTGATATGACTATGTGATTTTTATCTCTCAATTTGTTTATGTGATGTATCACATTTATTGATTTGCAGATATTGTACCATCCTTGCATTCCTGGGATGAATCCTACTTGGTCATGGTGTATGATCTTTCATACATCAGATGTACTGCTGGACCCGATTTGCTAGAATTTTGTCGAGGATTTTGGCATCTATGTTCACGAGAGATATTGGCCTATTATTCTCTTTCATTGTATTGTCTTTTTAAAAAAAATTTTATTTTTATTTTTCACAGAGAGGGATAGAAATTTAGAAACATCGATGAGAGAGAGAGACATCAATCAGCCGCCTCCTCCATGCCCCTACTGGGGATGTGCCCACAACCAATGTACATGCCCTTGACCAGAATCGAACCCAGGACCTTTCATTCCTCAGGTCAACGCTCTATGCACTGAGCCCAACCAGTTTCAGCATTGTGTTGTCTTTATCTTGTATTGGTATTAGGGTAATGCTGGCTTCATAGAATGTGTTTGTAAGTGTTCCTTCTTCTTGAATATTTTTGAATAGTCTGAGGAGGATAGGTTTTAATTCTTTCTTGAGCCAGAAACAGTTTGTCTCAGTGGATAGAACGTCAGCCTGCGGACTGAAGGGTCCCAGGTTCGATTCCGGTCAAGAGCATGTACCTTGCTTGTGGGCACTTCTCCAGTGTGGGGCGTGCAGGAGGCAGCCAATCGATGTCTCTCTCTCATCGATGTTTCTGACTTTCTATTCCTCTCCCTTCCTCTCTGTAAAAAAAATCAATAAAAATATATATATTTAAAAAATCAATAAAATATATTTTTTTAAAAAGTGCAATTAATTCTTCCTTGAATGTTTGGTAAAACTCTCCTGTGTAGCCATCTGGTCCCAGGCTATTGTTTGCTGGAAGCTTTTTGATGACTGCTTCAATTTCTTCCATAGTTATTGTACTATTGAGATGTTTAGATTCTTCCTGATTGAGTTTTGGAAGGTTATATTTTATAAGCAATATGTCCATTTTTGTAGGTTGTCCAATGTGTTGGAATAGAGATGTTCATAGTATTTTTAACAATCCTTTGTATTTCAGCGGAGTCTGTTGTTATTTCTCCTCTTTCATTTCTGATTTTGTTTATTTGGGTCTTCTCTCTTTGATTCTTGGTGAGCCTGGCTAGAGGTCCATCAACCTTTTGTGTCCTTTCAAAGAACCAGCTCTTGGTGTTGTTGATCTATTGAATGGTTTCTTTGGTCTCCATGTTATTTATCTCCGCTCTGATCTTTACTATTTCCTTCCTTCTGCTTACACTGGGCTTTTCTTGTTGCTCTCTTTCTAGCTCTTGAGTTGTAGGGTTAGGAAATCTATTACCATTGTTTCCTGTTTTTTGCAATAGGCTTGTAGAGCTATGAACTTCCCTCTCAAGACTGCTTTCACCAAGTCCCATAAATTTTGTATTGTTGTATTGTCATTGTCATTTGTTGCCATGATGTTTTTAATTTCTTCCTTTATCTCTCTGGTTACCCAGTCGTTGTTTAATAGCATGCTGTTTAGTCTCCATGTGTTTGATTTCTTTCTATTGTTTTTATTATAGTTGATTTCCAGTTTTATGCCATTGTGGTCTGAGAAAATGCTTGATATGATTTCTATCTTCTTGAATTTGAAGAGACTTTTCTTATGACCCAACATATGATCTGTCTTTGAAAATGACCCATGTGCACTGGAGAAGAATGTATATTCTGTGGCTTTTGGGTGAAATGTTCTGAAAATGTCAATTAATTCCATCTGGTCTATTGAGTCATTTAGGATTGATGTTTCTTTGCTGATATTTTGTTTAGAAGATTTGTCCAATGGTGATAGTGGGGTATTAAAGTCTCCTACTATGATTGTATTGCTGTCAATTTCTCCCTTAATATCCTCCAGGAGTTTTATTTTATGTATTTAGGTGCTCCTATATTGGGTTTACCCAATATATGTTTACCAGAGTTATTTCTTCTTGTTGGATTGTTCCCTTTAGTATTATGAAGTGGCCTTCTTTATCTCCTGTTATGTCTTCACTTTGACATCTAATTTGTCAGATATGAGTATTGCAACCCCAGCTTTTTTTCATTTCCATTTGCCTGAAATACCATCTTCCATCCCTTCACCCTCAATCTGTGTGCATCTCTTTTCCTGAGGTGGGTTTCTTGCAGAGAGCAGATATATGGATCATGTTTTCCTATCCAATCAGTAACTCTATGTCTTTTGATTGGAGCATTTACTCCATTTACATTTAAAGTTATTATTGATAGGTACTTATCTGTCGCCATTTTTAGTCTTTACCCCCGAGTTCCTTCTTCAATTCCTATTTCTTTTTATTACAGCAGACCCTTTAACATTTCTTGCATTGCTGATTTGGGGGTAATATATTGCCTTAGTCCTTTTTTGTCTATGAAGCTTCTGATTTCACCTTCAATTTTGATTGAAAGTCTTGCAGGGTACAGTATTCTTGGATTCAGATCCTTCCTTTGCATGACTTTGTATTTTCATTCCATTCCTTTCTGGCCTGATGAGTTTCTGTTGAGAAATCAGTTGCTGTCTTATGGGAGTTCCTTTGTAGGTAACTTTCTGTTTCTCTCTGGCCACTTTTAAGATTCTTACTTTGTCGTTGGTGTTTCCCAATTTAATTATAATGTGCCTTGGTGTCGGTTTTTGGAGGTTCATTTTGCTGGGAATTCTGTGAGCTTCTTGGATTTGTGTGTGTGTTTTCTTTTCTATATTGGGGAAGTTTTCTGTCATTATTTCTTCAAACAGGTGTTCTATTCCTTGCTCACTTTCCACTCTTTCTGGACCCCAATTATGCGGATGTTGTTTTGTTTCATGTTATCCCAAAGTTCTCTTAGGCTCTCCTCTTGCTTTTTAATTTTTTTTCTAGAAGCTTCTGTACTTGAGTATTTTTTCCTAACTTGTCTTCTAGCTCACTGATGCGGTCCTCTGCTTCTTCTAGTCTACTTTTGATGCTTTCTATTGAGTTCTTTATAGCAGTGATGTCATTTTTCATTTCTTCTTGCTTCTTCTTCATTTCCTCTTGGATCTTACATTGTTGATTTTGTCTTCCACTCTTTTCATCCACCTTATGATCATTTCTCTGAACTCTTTCTCTGGCAGGCTTATTTCTGCTTCTATCTCATTTACTTTCTTTTCTGGTTATACCTGCCTTTCTGTCATATACGGGTTGTTTCTTCATCTGCCCATGGTCTTTCTTCTCCGGATATCTGGTTATGTAGTTCTCTCTCCTACATTGATTAAAAGGCATAAACTACAACACAACCACGTACAACACACAAGGCACTGAACAGAAATGTATTCACGATGTTAATAACGACATATAAGGTGACCACCAATGAAAGACAAATTAGGGGTAAGTGGAGAAAGAAGAGGAAAATGAGGCAAAAAGAAAAGAAAGAAGTGCCAAAATTAAATTGGGAGAAGGGAGGAAAATAAACAAACAAATAAATAAATAAATAAGGAGGAGAAGAAGAAGAAAAGAGAGAGAGAGAAAAAAGAAAGAGAATAAGAGAGAAAAGGGGATGTGAGGAGAAAACTCCAATAGAACAGCCACTAATCCAAACAAATACCGCCACAAGTACTTGGAGATTAATACAAACCACAAATAACAATTAATATCAAGGGAGGCCAGGGAAAGGAGAGGTAAAAAACAAACCCAAACAAAGGAAACAAAAAGCAAAATAAAACAAATAGAATAAGCTAAAACAATCTCACAAAAAAGTACAAAAAAATTGATATAATCACTGTTCATTAAAACAGCAACAAAAGGAGATAGAGAAAAACAATATTTTGGATAGTGAAGACAAGAAGAGAGAGGTTTGTATGGACTTGGAGTAGGGGATCTGAAATTAGATATATAAGTAGGGTGAAATTTTAACCAGGAAAAGAGAAAGAATACGGAGAACCTAAAGTTGGAAAAGGGAAAGAGAAACGACAACAAAATGGGGAAAGTTAGGAGGAGAGTGTTGGCATAAAAGTAGAGTTGAAATAGAGTAAAATTATGCTAAAGGAAAGATGAAAATAAAATGTAGAACTCCAATCCCAAAGTAAAATAAAGAGAAAACAAAATGACACATATTTTTCCCCTCAAATGGTAAAATAGTAGTAGTAATAATACTTGTTGAAAACAAAAATGAAATAATTTAAAAGGTAAAATCAATTGAGGAAAAAAGAACAAAAAATAGTTTTTTAATTAAAATATGCAAAAATAAAAGAAAAAGAAAAAAAATAGAATGGGCAGTAGTGGAGGTCATTCACTTCCATTATTTTTCTGCTTGGCACTCCTGTTTCCCAGCCAGGAGGGTATTTCAGTTCCCTGTGTTCCACTGCTGAGGTGTGTCTTAATCTTTTTATTCTTTTGTGGTTTTGGGAGAGTCAATTTGTGAGTCATGGACTGGGTGGCAGTGTTTCAGAATTGACCTCTGAGACTAAGCAGAGTACCTCTCTAGGCTGTGCTTAGATCCTGCTACTCTGTGGTTCTCAATACTGGTTTGTGGGGATTTGAGCATCCGGGACACTGTAATAACTCCCAGGCTGTCCTTCTGTCTCAGATCAAAATGAGTTGTTTTCTAGAGCTCCCATCTCTTAACACTTAGGGATCACGCTCTGCTGCACATCCGCGGACCTCTCCAGAAGCAGCTTTCCCATAGCCTGGTTCCCACAGTGTGCACAGGCGACCTCACCTTATCCCAGGCGAAATCTGACTTTCCCTGTGCTGTGTGGAGCTCCTCTGAGTTCATGTGTCTGTGCCAATTGGAGAGTGGTGTTCTGGGTCCCCCAGCTGTTCAGACCGCCGCAGACATCCACCTCCCTCTACAAGATGCGGTCTCCACGTTCACGCTGGCAACTCCGGGAGACAAAAACCTGTGACAGTGGGGCTTCCTGTTTAGGGGATCCCTGTCCAGCAGTCCCCGCTCCTTCTCCTGGAGGATAACTGACTTTTAACTTGACAACAAACACTCCCATTGCGACTCTCAGCTGCTCTCTCTCTGTCTGCCCAGTGACAAGGCTCCAGACACGTCTGTCTATTCCACTGCTATTTTTTCTCTCCCTGTATTTAAGTCTTATTTTTTATATACATACATTTTATTCATTTTTTACAGAGAGAATGGGAGAGGGACAGAGAACTAGAAATATCGATGAGAGAGAGACATCAATCAGCTGCCTCCTGCACGCCCCACACTGGAGATGTGCCCGAAACCAAGGTATACGCCCTTGACCCGAATCGAACCTGGGACCTTTCAGTCCTCAGGCTGATGCTCTATCCACTGAGCCAAACCAGTTTTGGCTGTACTTAAGTCTTGATTGTTGTTGGTATCACTGGGGTGAACTGACGTCCAAGCCAATTGGTTGTGAGGATAAGCTGTGTCAATGCCAAGAGAACTTCTATGCTGAACTCCGCCTGAAGACTTGCAAGATTGCAAAAGCCTTTGTGCTAGGCTTGGATGGGGCAAAGTCTTAAGGCCAAGCAGATAGCCTTGGCTTCCCATCAGCCCCTGGGTCTCAGTGTCCCTTGCTAATCACTGCAGCCCTCTCTGTGCAGTCATGCTCGTGCACTGCCAGATCTTGGCTGTTCCGCCTCCCCTGAGTTTCCATGCACTCTGGAGACCTGTATAAGTCTGGTTCCCTAGGGTCTCACCCAAAAATGGGGTTCAGTGCAGTCTGACCTGGATTTCAGTGTAGTTGGGAGGTTCTATCTTCCCTCCACTAGAGAAAGCCATCGGCACAATCAGCAGTCTGTTCTCTCCGCACGCACTTTTGTGCACACCTGTAGAGCTCTGTGTTTTGCAGCTCCCCTGAGTTTCCCTGCACGCCTCCCTTTTCACAACAGTCCAGACTCCCCCGTATGAGTCTTGCCTGGAACTGGGGTTCAGTGCAGTAGGAAGTGGGGTTCAGTTCAGTTAGAAGTTTCTGTCTTTCTCCCATTAGAGGAAGCCGCCCAAGCCCTCCGCCACCCGTCCTCTCCACACACCTGTCTCCATACCTCAGTTTTTACAGCTCTTCTGAGTCTCCGTGAGCCCCTCTCTTTCCTTCTAGTTGTAGAATTTCCACTCAGCCAGCTTTCCTGTGGTTCTGGGTGATGTCCATTCTGTCTTTTAGTTGTAGTTTGTTTTTGTTATTTGTTTTTTTAATATTGGCAAGACACCTGCGTTTTCTTTTTAATGTATTTTATTGATTTTTTACAGAGAGGAAGGGAAAAGGATAGAGAGTTAGAAACATTGATGAGAGAGAGACATTGGTTAGCCACCTCCTGCACGCCCCCTGCTGGAGATGTTCCCACAAGATACATGCCCTTGACCAGAATTGAACCTGGGACCTTTCAGTCCGCAGGCCGATGCTCTTTCCACTGAGCCAAAACTGTTTCGGCTTTTAGTTGTAGTTTTGAAATTATTGTGTGAGACAGCAGTTTACGTGTTCACCTATGCCGCCATCTTAGTTTCTCCTGTTTTTGTTCTTTATATGTCCTTTTTGTTATATCACATTATTATTTATTATTAATCAATTTATATATTATATATATATTATTTTCATGTACACTTTCATCTTTCAACTTCTACTATAGAGAAAGGACAAACAATGATATGAAAATATTTTTTCCAATAATTTCCTTTCAATGGGCACAAATTCATGCACCGGTTGACTAGTTTTTAAATAAAGAATGGTTGACCAAACAAAATATTATGTAGGATAACGATAGCCAGCCTTTTGAATCTCACAGACAACCAGTGGTCCGTGGATCACCAATTGGCAATCGTTGCTATAGGATGTGGAACATGTGAATACCCTACACACTGGTGGGAGAAGGCCAAAATTTACAATCATTTTATTTTTATTTGAAGGAATGTTTTGAAATCAAGTTTCTTGATTTTTAAAATACAGTGGTACCTCGAGATACAAGTTTAATTTGTTCCGTAACCTTGAGGTGTGGGAAACTATGAGACGCTGGAGTCGCAGTAAACTGGTGGGTCGTGTGCAGCTGGCCAATCTGTGTGATTACTCCTATCTCAAATGTTGCTCGTATTTCAAAGCAAAAATCGCTTGCTCAACGGCTCATATCTCAAAAATCTCATATGTTAGGGCACTCATATCTCGAGGTACCACTGTACATATTTATTAAATTCAGAAAGTAAGGGAGAGATAGAAGCACCAATAATGAGAATCACTGATTAGCTGCCTCCTGCACACTGCACACTGGGCTTGAACTTGCAACTCGGGAATGTACTCTGACCTGTAAATACTATACTGCAGGCAAATAATGCAAATGCTATATAACTTCATTAAAAATACTTCATTGCTAAGCACTGGTAAAAAGTATCTGAACTTGCTATAAAAATAGTGGAGTGGCAGCAGACCTGCTGACTGCACTGTTGCCAAAAACATGGACTTCTGCCAGGAATCAATTCCAGCATGTAATAATTACAAGAGTTTCATCAAAAGGTTAGTGTAGTTTGGGCAGCTCAACAAGGGTGAGCCACATATGTACTTTACCTGTTGAAAGAGCTAAACGGCACTTCCCCCAAACCAGACAGCTCAGGGCATTTTACTACCTGCCTCCTGTTGGCCAAACACCTGAACATGGATACGCTATTCCCCAAAGTGACAATAACCTTTGATACCCTACCCTTTGAAGTGTACTATCTCCACCGTGCCTTAGGACAAATTGTGTTGAACAAAAGCATGGGTCCTTGTTTAAGGTAAGAGTCTTTAAAAAAATTTTTTTTATTGACTTTTTACAGAGAGGAAGGGAGAGGGATAGAGAATTAAAAACATAGATGAGAGACATCGATCAGCTGCCTCCTGCACGTCCCCCACTGGGGATGTGCCCTCAACCAAGGTACATGCCCTTGACTGGAATCGAACCTGGGACCTTTCAGTCTGCAGGCTGACACTCTATCTACTGAGCCAAACTGGTTTCGGCAAGGTAAGAGTCTTTAGCTCCTTCAGCTGAAGATCCTCTGACCCCCAATACCTTTCTAAATTATCTTTCCTTCTTTGATTTTTTCATCATCTATGCACAGCCCCTTTCTTCAGAACGCTGAACCCTTTGTAAGGCTGGGAAAAGAACCCGGGCAGATTTCACAGGAAAGCCGGCCTGGGCTAGCAGTATCTGAGAAGCACAATTAATCACATGCAAAAATATGTGTTCTGTACGTAATAAGCAATTAATATATAAAATTTACAAAGTAATCAAAAGAATCATTAACCAAAAAATATGGTTAATAAACAGGATAGGATGTAGAGACAATTCTTCAAAATATACATACACATGACTAATAGGAATATAGAAAATGCTTTCCTGCCAAAACCGGCTTGGCTCAGTGGATAGAGCGTAGGCCTGCAGACTGAAAGGTCCCGGGTTTGATTCCGGTCAAGGGCATGTATCCTGGTTGTGGGCACATTCCCAGTAGAGGGTGTGCAGGAGGCGGCTCAGAAAGGCCATGCTACTGGACAGAAACATCACAACACACCTTTAGAATTAATTGGTGAACCTCATGAAATGTCTCCTCGTGACTCAAGTTTCCCGCATTTAGTTAATATTCCTAGACACTGACTGGCAGGTTCATCTATTCATCATTCCCCTAGGACAGTGGTTGGCAAACTCATTAGTCAACAGAACCAAATGTCACCAAATGCAAATTTTTTTTTTAATATATTTTATTGATTTTTCACAGAGAGGAAGGGAGAGGGATAGAAAGTCAGAAACATCGATGAGAAAGAGACATCGATCAGCTGCCTCCTGCATGCCCCCTACTGGAGATGTGCCCGCAAGCAAGGTACATGCCTTGACCGGAATCGAACCTGGGACCTTTCAGTCCGCAGGTCGATGCTCTATCCACTGAGCCAAACCAGTCTCGGCTAGAGAGAGCCAAATTTTTTAAACTTAAACTTCTTCTAATGCCACTTCTTCAAAATAGATTGGCCCAGGCCGTGGTATTTTGTGGAAGAGCCACACTCAAGGGGCCAAAGAGTCACATGTGGCTCGCAAGCCGCAGTTTGCCGACCACAGCCCTAGGATGTTTAAAGTTTACGTGAACATGTTGCATTGCTAGTTGTAATTCCCCAATTCCTGTTTCTATCTTTTCACATGATAAAGTAAAAAATAATTTTCATTTGGCAGTGTTACTGACAACGAGGTTTTTTAGAGATATACAGTATTGCATTTTACTCCAGAGATAATGTTGGTGGATATGGAGTTGACTCCTGAACAGTGTGGGTGTTAGGGGCGCCAACCCCCAACACAGTCAGATATTCACTTATAGCTTATGCTATTCTGCAGTATCTGTGGGGGATTGGTTCCTGGATTTCTCCCCCCAACAACACTGATGCCAAAATCCTCAGATGCTCAGGTCCCTGATACCACATGGTATAGAACAATGTCTGTTGACTCCCAACCGCAATCTTAAAGTAGTCCAGTGTTCACTGAAAAAAATTCATGTATATGTGGCTCCACAGTTTAAACCTGTGCTGTTCAGGGTCGGCTGCATTAGAATGGGTTCTGTGGTTTACTAACATGTATAAATATGTACCAATAGGAAGCTGGCTCTGTGTGACCAATAAAACTTTTGGGAGAGAGGAAAAAAAAAAAGAAAATGCTTTCCTCATTGATCAAGGTGGAATCCCTCAGGCTTCCTGCAACACTACCAACCACAAGGCCTTCCCTGTGAATGTGGTACAGCAGGGAGAAGTGGGACTTCAGGAAAGAAGGGAGCAGAGGAAACAGACCCACCTCCCCAGGACAGCAACTACCCAGGAAACTGGAAAACCAAGCAGAACCACAGTCTACATGGGAGGACACAGCACACCTGGGAGATGGGGCCTGGGAAATGGCAAAGCCAAGTCCAGGTCACTGTGAGGGTGAGGGTCTTACCCAGCGAGGATACAAGTTCAAAGTTCTCCAGCATCACATTCAGGTACAGCTGTCTCTGACCCTCATCAAGGAGGATCCATTCCTCCTTGGAGAAGTACAAGGCAATGTCCTCAGAGGTCACACCTGTCAGATTTGAGACAAGAGCTGTCTCTCAGAAACAGTCCGGCTTGCATCCACTTCTGTCTGGGACCCCTCGAAGAATGTCCTAATGCCCGGTTTACAGGGATAGGGGCTAAATTGGCAGTTGGACATTACTCTCCCAATCCGGAACGGCTGGCTCCAGCTGTTCACATGCCTGCATGACTGCCTGATTGCCCTTACCCCTCTTCCTGCCGACCTGCTCGCCCCCAACTGCCCACTGTCACTAGCCTGCTTACTCCCAAATGCCTCCCTTGGCCAGCCTGGTCACCCACAAATGCCCCGTGCCAGCCTGCTAGCTCCCCCCCTTTCCTCCCCACTGGCCCTGACTGCCCCCAAGTAACCCCTGCTGGCCTGCTCACTCTAAACTTCCCACACTCACTTTCCTGATCACCTCCAAATGACACCCACTGATGGCCTGCTTGCCCCCATCTGGCCTTCCCTGCTGATCTGCTTCCCCCCAACTACCCGACCCACCAGCCATATCACTCACAACTGCCATCCCATCCTGACCTGATTACACCCCAGTGACCCAAGTTCCCAGCCCCTTCTTTTCTTTTTTTTCAGTCCCTCCTTGAATAGAGGCCAGGGCCAACTGGAAGCAGGTATCTGGGATATATTAATCTTCTATAATTGAAACTTTATATATGCTGAAAGAGAATCATTTATCAGCTGCCTCCTGTATGCTCCACCCTCTGGATCTAGCACAGGCAGCCTCCCTGACTATAAATTGAATCATGACTTCTGTTTTATATGCATAAAGTAGAGGCTTAGTGAACAAAATTCATGCACTCAGGGGGATCTATCAGGCCGGGCTGTGCCCTCTTGCAGTCCGGGAATCCTTGGTGAATATCCGACTTACAAAGGTAAATAACACTTATATCCATAAAAAGAATTTTACAGAGTCCTAACTGGATTGGCTCAGTGGATAGAGCATCTTCCTGTGGACTGAGGGGGTCCCAGGTTCAATTCCGGTCAAGGGTATGTACCTTGGTTGTGGGCACGATCCCAGTGGGGGATGTGCAGGAGGTAGCTGATGGATGTTTTTTCTCTCTCATTGATGTTGCTAAATTTCTATCCCTCTCCCTCCCTCTCTTTAAAAATAACCAATAAAATATATTTAAATAAAAATAAAAATTATACAGAAATGTTTGTATCAGCTTTATTAGAAATAACCAAATATTTATTAAAATGGACATGATAGTGATATACTCAAAGATATGAACATCCACCAGAGCTCTAGCCGGTTTGGCTCTGAATAGAGCATCGGCCTGCAGACCAAAGAGTCCTGGGATCAATTCCAGTCAAAGGCACATATCTTGGTTGAACACTCCTTTCCAGCCCGGGCCATGGTCACAGCTGATGCAGGAGGCAACCAATTGATGTGTTTCCTTCACATCAATATTTCTCTCTGTCTTTCCCTCTCTCTTCTACTCTCCAAAAAAATCAATGGAAAAATATCCTTAGGTGAGGATTAACAACAACAAAAAGAATATCTATCAAAAAAAAAAAAGAGTTACTAATATATCTTTAATAAATCTCCAAGAATCTATGAAATAATAAAGCTAAAAAATACTTAGAAAAAGCCAAATTCTTTAATAAAATGGAAAGTAAATCCATGGTTTCTAGGAAAACTGAAGAACAGCAAACAGATTCAACGAGGTCATGAAGCAACTACACGGTCACAGATATGAGTTTAATGATGGTTTCAGTTTCCTGCACATGTCAATATTTATGAAACACTACACTTAACTCATGCAATTTACTCACTACAGCTGTTAAAAGAATGGTTCAAGATAAAAGAAACATACTTTCACCTATTTTAAAATAGGTTTGGTAACTCTATATTCAATTCACATACTTATGCATTCTGGGCAAGTCTGATCTCAGTGACAGAAAATGTAACACACAATGAAGAACTTTCACATAAACCCACTGGAATGCTGACTGGGTCACAAAACTCCCATCTCCGGCCTAAAGACATCCTTTCTTTTCCTCTTAGCTATGCTGCCAGAGCATCAATGGCTCTGATGGGAACATCTGATAAGGTACAGGAGCCGCAAAACCTCTTGATTATGATCAGTGTAAATGACAGCTCCACAGAAGATAAACATGCCTGGAGTCTCTCAGATCTGTGTACACACAACTCCTATAGGCTTTTCCTGAAAAAAATTTCTGGGTGCAGGTTTAGATGAACACCATTCCATCTAATAGGCTGCAATCAACAATTAGTCAGTGTTTCTGCAATGAAAGGAGTTCGCCTCACTGTAAGTTGCTCCAACCAGTGACCATCACCCATGGAATTGAAGGCATTAGGGCAAATGGTCCTCTGGGCAGGAGGTTCCCTTCAAATGTCTTAGCATCCCTTGAAAACAAGAAAAAAATTCACGATGCTCTCAGACATACTTAAGGTTCTCACAGCTGCCCCCTCTTTCGAATGATCTCCGTGTCTCAAAGCATCCATTTTCACATGAGGACTAGAGTCCACAGTGTTTCCTAGGATAATTATGGGAAACAATGTAAATTTGGCAAAAACTGCTGAGCTAATTTCTGAACCATAGTCTTCCCTCAATGACAAAAATGTTGGAGACCACATAACACTTTTTCACATCACCGTGCTTGGAGAGTCCAGATCTCCTTATAAACTAACACACACAGTAAATAGGACACCAAGATGAAAGAAGTGTTAGGGAAAGGCCTTCAATATTTTGCAAAGAAAGAGACCTGAGGCTGGCAATTGATGACTTATGCACTCAATACAGTGGTACCTTGAGATACAAGTACCCTAACATAAGAGATTTTTGAGATATGAGCCGTTGAGCGAGCGATTTTTGCTTTGAAATATGAGCAACAGTTGAGATACGAGTAATCGCGTGGATCAGCCAGCTGCACACAACCCACCAGTTTACCGCGACTCGAGCGTCTCATAGTTTCCCACGCCTCAAGGTTACGGAATGAATTAAACTCGTATCTCGAGGTACCACTGTATATTCTTCATTGGCATCTGGAGAAAGTGTGTTCCTCTAAATGGCAGTCCCTCTGGAACATTGTTTACTGGGGCCAACAATAATCAGTCCTATGTGGCAACTCATGACAGGGAAACAAGGAAGAACTAAGTTCTCAGGTATTCCTAATTTTCTTCAACAAATCAGACAAAAGAGTTAGCTTCCCTGGGCACATGAGGATGATGATTGATGCCATCTGTAGGGACCTTATGGGTGGTTTAGGTGAAATACCTTCATCAACAGAAATATGCAGCGACATAGATCTGGCAGGACATCTCTGTATGTTAGAAAGTGCAACATAATTACACAGTATTCCAACATAGAAACAAACACACACAACAGCTAAAACACGGGAACTTACATAATATGGATGAGTACATGTATGAGATACAATTCAGAAAAATGAGGATTCACAAATTTTCTTGTACTATTGTTAAGTCCTATTTAAGAAACTTCATTGTCTACACATCTAGGGAATTTCTACATTTGGACTCTTATGTGGAAAGAGAATTTAGAAATATGCCTGAGAGATACCTCACATTAATTGCACTCATCATGGCTTTCTCCAGTGTGAACTCTCTGATGATATTGTAAACCACTCCTCGTTTTAAAATACTTCACACATTCACTGCATTTATAAGGCTTTTCTCCCGTATGAACTCTCTGATGACTACGAAGGTGAGTGCTAGTGGTAAAAGATTTCTCACACTCACTGCATTTATAAGGCTTTTCACCAGTGTGAAGTCTCTGATGTCTACGAAGGTTGTTGTTAGTGGTAAAACTTTTCCCACATTCACTGCATTGATAAGGCTTTTCTCCTGTGTGAATTCTCTGATGATATTGAACACCATGGCTACTTGTAAAAGACTTTCCACATTCAATGCACTTATACGGGTTTTCTCCAGTATGAACTCTTTGATGACAACGAAGGGCAGTCCACCATGTAAAAGATTTCCCACAGTCACTACATTTATAAGGCTTTTCTCCTGTATGAATTCTCTGATGACTACGAAGGTGAGTGCTAATGGTAAAAGATTTCCCACATTCACTGCATTGATAAGGCTTTTCTCCTGTGTGAATTCTCTGATGATATTGGAAACCATTGCTACTTGTAAAAGACTTCCCACATTCAATGCATTTATATAGATTTTCTCCAGTATGAACTCTTTGATGATTATGTAGGTGAGAGTTAGTTGTAAAAGCTTTTCCACATTCACTGCACTCATAGGGCCTTTCTCCAGTGTGAACTCTCTGATGACAATAAAGTTCATTGCTAGTGATAAATGACTTTCCACATTCATTGCAATGATAAGGCCTTTCTCCAGTGTGCATTCTCTGATGACAAGAATCTTCAATGCTATTGGTGTAAGCGTTTCCACATTCACTACATTTATAAGGCTTTTCTCCAGTGTGATCTCTCTCATGACAATGAAGGTTACTGCTACTGGTAAAATATTTCCCATTCTCATTGTACTCATAAGGCCTTTCCACTGTGTGAACTCTCTGATCAAAATGGAGGGCACTGTTACTGGTAAACGCTTTTCCACATTCACTGTGCTCATAAGGCCTTTCTCCATTGTGCAAAGCTTCATGATCACCTAGGCTTTTACTACTGCTAAAAGCTTTCCCATATTCATTCCACTGATAAGGTCTTTCTCCAGTGTGACCTTGCTGTTGATCATGAAAGCTAGAAAATTTGGTAAAATATTTTCCACATTCAGAGGACAGAAAACACTGACTTCCTACATAGACATCCTTTTCCGGAATAAAATTGTAGTCGCAACTAATGTCTTTTTTAGATTTTTTTCTGGTATAATAATTTCTTCTCATTTGAAACATCATTCCACATTTCCAAACAGCATTTGGACTGTCGCTGGCCCTAGTAGCCTTTAGGTGGAGATGTCCGGATTCAGTAAGGACACCCTGCCCAACATCGCCCCATGTGAAATGATTCTGGGACACATTGAAATTGCAGCTGTTTGCAAGTGAGATCCTGTCAACACCTGTATTGAAAGTCTTCTCTGTCACATGCTGCTGGTGAACTTTTACACTGAAGAAAACCTGTTTTGTACATCCACCACATCTCAATAGTATCCGTCTATATTCTGTTCCCTGCATCTCAGTCAAATAGAAAATATTTCCGAAGACGAGCCCACAACTCTCACAGGGGTGGCTCTTCTGGGAAGACAAGGCTACCTTCATCGGATTCCTTGCCTGTGACACTCTTACAGAAACATCCTCTTTAGTGGGTGCCTCCACATTCTCTGCTCCACAGCAGCAACCTGAACAAAAAGAAATGCTGGTGAGGTATATGTTGATCTTATGAAAACAGATTGTCTTCACCACAAATGTTTATGTGTCATGACTAGGCCTGATTGCAAAGAACAATTTTCAAGACAAAGGAGGTATACGCTGAAGAAATACATAAAGTGGACCCAAAAGTCAGTCAATGATGAAAAAGCTCACCAAGAAAGGACAGAAGCACATGATGGGATACAAAGAAGAGAGGAAGGCTCTGCTCATTGTTCCTGCACAAACGGTTTCCTTTAGAAATGCAAGGCAATGAGATTGGAAAACAAGTAAAAGTGTCATTATTCACAAATGACATGATATTGTACAAAGAACACCCTAAAGACTCCATCAAAAAACTACTAAATATAATAAACACATTTAGCAATGCAGCAGTATACCACATTTACCAACCAGAATTCTATGGCTTTTTATTCACTGATAATCAACTCACAGAAAAAGAAAGAAACAAAGAATCCTATCTACCACTGCAACAAAAAAATTAGGATACTTAGGGATAAAGTTAACTAAGGAAGTAAAAAGATCTGTATTCAGAAAACTACAGGAAACTGTAAAAAGACAGAAGAAGACATAAACAAATGGAAGAATATATCGTGTTCATGGATTGGTAGAATCAACATCATTAAATGTCCACATTACCCAAAGCAATCTATAGATTCAATGCAATCCCAATTATGATACCAAGGGCCTATTTCACAGACCTAAAACAAACTCACCAAAAATTCATATGGAATATATAAAAAAAGAAAAAAATGAAGAACCGCAGTTACCTTAAGAAAGAAGTCAAAGTTGGAGGGATCACAATACCAGATACCAACCGATAGAACAAAAATACCCAGTACTAGCACAACAGACATATAAAGAACACACAACTCAGAAGTCGGCCCAAGCCATTATGCTCAATATTTGAAAAAGGAGGGAACAGCATACAATGGAGTCAAGACAGCCTCTTCAATAAATGGTGTTGGGAAAATAGGATGGATACATGCAAAAGAATGAAACTAGACTACCGACTTACACCATACACAAAAATAAACACAACCTGGATAAAGGACTTAAATGTAAGTCGTGATACCACAAAAATTTTAGAAGAATCCACAGGCAGCAAAACATTATACATATGTCTTAACAATATCTTTATTTTTTTTTAATATGTTTTATTGATTTTTTACAGAGAGGAAGGGAGAGGGATAGAGAGTTAGAAACATCAATAAGAGAGAAACATCGATCAGCTGCCTCCTGCATACCCCTTATTGGGGATGTAGCTGCAACCAAGGTACATGCCCTTGACCAGAATCGAATGTGGGACCTTTCAGTCCACAGGCCAATGCTCTATCCACTGAGCCAAACCGGTTTCGGCAGCAATATCTTTATTGGTACAGCTCCAAGGGGAATAGAAAATAAGGAAAAAAGAAACAAATGGTACTAAATCAAGATAAAAAGCTTCTGAACAGCAAAAGAAAACATCAACAAAACACTGCATGGGAGAACGTAGTTGCCAATTACATTTCAGATAAGGGTTTAATCTCCGAAATTAAAGAGGAATAATATACCTTAACAAATGGAAGATAAATGAGCCAATCAAAAAATGGGCAAAGGACCTAAATAGATACTTTTTGAAAGAGGACATACAGAAGGCGGAGAGAAATATGAAAACATGCTCAAAGTCACTAATCACAGGAGAGATGCAAATAAAAACAACAATGCAGTACCATCTCACATCTGTCAGAATGGCTATTTTCAACAAATCAAGAAAGGGCAAGTGCTGGCAAAGATGTTGAGAAAAAGGAAACTTCGTGCACTGCTAGTGGGAATGCAGACTGGTGCAGTCACTTGGAAGACAGTGAGAAGTTTCCTCAAAAAGTTAAAAATGGAACTCCCACAGAACCCAGTCATCCCAAGAAACCAAAAACACCAATCAGAAAGGATATATGCATCCCTTTTTTCATAATAGCAAAATTTATAATAGCTAAGCTTTGGAAACAAGCATAATTGCCCATGAGCAAATGAGTGGATTAGAAAACTGTGGTATATCTGCACAATGGAATACTATGCTGCTATAAAAAAAGAAGGAACTGCCGACATCGGATTGGGCCAGTGGATGGAGTTTAGATCTGCAGACTGAAAGGTCCCAGGTTTGATTCCGGTCAGGGGCATTTATCTTGGTTGTGGACACATCCCCAGTAGGGGGCATGCAGGAGGCTGCTAATCGATGTTTCTCTCTCATCGATGTTTCTGACTCTGTCCCTCTCCCTTGCTCTCTGTAAAAAATCAATAAAATATATATATATTTTTTTTTATAAAGGAGCTTTTACATAGCAACAACATGGATGGAACTGGAGAGCATTTTTCTAAGCTAATTAAGTCAGTCAAAGAAATATAAATATCACATGATCTCATTCATAGGTTTGATGTAATGATCAACATAATTTTTTAAAATATAATGATATTGTTACAGAGAGGAAAGGAGAGAGATATAGAGTTAGAAAAATCGATGAGAAAGAGACATCAATCAGCCGCCTCCTGCACGCCCCTTCTGGGGATGTGCCTGCAACCAGGATACATGCCCTGGACCGGAATCAAACCTGGGACCTTTCAGTCCCCAGGCTGACACTCTATCCATTCAGTCAAACCGGTTTTGGCATGATCAACATAATTCAATGCACAAGAATAGATCCAGTTGTCGAGAATCCAAGATGGCGGCATAGGTAAACACCTACACTGCTGCCTCACACAACAATTTCAAAACTACAACTAAAGACAGAATGGACATCATCCAGAACCACAGGAAAGCTGGCTAAGTGGAAGTCCTACAGCTAGAAGGAAAGAGAGGGGCTCATGGAGACCCAGAGGAAAGAGAGGGGCTCATGGAGACCCAGAGGAGCTGCAAAAAGCTGAGGTACGGAGACGCGCGCTGAGAGAGCGGGTGTGGAGTACCTGGCTGGCTTTCTCTGGCGGGAGGGAAACAGAGACTCCCAATGGCATTGAACCCCTTATTTTACGACACTAAACCCCAGATCCAGCCGAAACTCATACAGGGGAAGTTTGGACTGTGAAAAGGGAGAGGTGCACGGAAATTTAGGGGAGTCGCAAAAGATCAGAGGACTGGTGGTGGCGCGCACGGCACTGCTCGGAGGACAGATTACTGATTGTGCTGCTAGTTTTCGCGAGTGGGCGGGAGACAGACCCTCCCAACTGTGCCACTTCTGACTCCACTAAGCCCCTGTTTCAGGCGAAACCCTGGAGACCTAGACTCATGTGGTCCTGGTGCACAGGGGAGCTGGAAAGACAGCAGTCAAGAAGCACTGCAGGCGCGTGTGCACACAAGGACCGCTCCAGCGATTACCCAGTCAGGTGAGACTCAGGGGCCGTGGAGGGCAGGGCTGACTGGAAGGCAAGATGGTCCCTTAAGCCCTGAGACTCCACCCATCCCAAGCTCAATAGAGAGGTTTTTGCAGTTTGGCAAGTCTGGTATCATAAGGCTGAATACAACACAGAAGTTCTCCCGGCATAGTGAAAATGTCAAGACAAGTTAAGGGATCACAAACAAAAGAAATGGAGGAAAACAAATGACTGGATATCGAGTTCAAAACGATGCTTATAAGGTTTTTAAAGAATATCCTAGAAAAGTTGGATAAAGTTAGCGAGAGCCAAGAGGAGATGAAAAAGATCTAACTAGAGATGAAAAAGATCCAACTAGAGATGGAAAAGGACCAACTAGAAATTAAACGTACAGACTGAAATAAAAAATATTATACAGAGACCTAACAGCAGACTAGAGGAAGGTAAAAATCAAGTCAAAAATTTGAAATATAAAAAATCAGAAAACACTCAACAGGAAAAGCAAGAAGAGAAAAGAATCCAAAAAATGTGAAGATAATATAAGGAGCTTCTGGGACAGCTTCAAGCATACCAATATCAGAATTGTGGGGGTGCCAGAGGAAGTGAGAGAGCAAGATACGGAAAACCTATTTAAAGAAAGAATGACTGAAAACTTCCCACATCTGGTAAAAGAAATAGGCTTACAAGTCCAGGAAGCACACAGAGCCCCATATTAAAGGAATCCAAAGAGGACTACACCATGACACATCATAATTAAAATACCAAGAGCGAAAGACAAAGAGAGAAATTAAAAGCAGCAAGAGAAAAACAGTTCATTACCTACAAGGGAGCACTCATACGACTGTCAGCTGATTTCTCAACAGAAACTATGCAGGCCAGAAGGGAGTGGCAAGAATTATTCAACGTGATGAATAGCAAGAACCTACAACCAAGAATACTCTATCCAGCAAAGCTATCAATCAGAATTGAAGGGCAGATAAAGAGCTTCACAGATAAGAAAAAGCTAAAGGAGCTCATCAATTCCAAACTAGTATTATATGAAATGCTGAAAGGTACTCTTTTAGAAGAGCATGAAGAAAAAGGTAAAGTCCAAAAAATTATGAACAACAAATACATATCTATCAACAAGTGAATCTAAAAATTAAGTGAATTAAAAATTTGATCAACAGAATAAACCAGTGAATATAATAGAATCAGGAGCACAGAAAGGGAGTGGACTGATAATTCTCAGGGGGAAAGGGGTGAGGAGTATACAGGAGAGACTGGACAAAAATCATACACCAATGAATGAGGTCAACGGGAGGGAGTGAAGGGTATAGGGAAGGGTTGGAGCCGGGTGCAGGGGAGCTATGGAGGGGAAAAAAAGAGAAACAAATGTAATAATCTGAATAATAAAGATTTAATTTTAAAAAATAAAAAAATAAAAAAATAAAAAATGGACAAAGGACTTAAATAGACACTAAAAAGAATGTAAAGAAGGCCAAGAGACATATGAAATAATGCTCAAAGTCACTAATTATGAGACGTGCAAATCAAAAGGACAATGAGATACCATTTCACACCTTTCAGGATGGCTATCATCAACAAATCAACAAACAAGTGCTTGTGATGACGTGGAAAAAAAGGGACCCTTGCCCATGGTAGTTTGGACTGAAGACTGGTACAGACACCGTAGTAAATAGCATGGAGTTTCCTCAAAAAATTAAAAATGGAACTCCCATTTGACCCAGTAATCCCACTTCTAGGAATATATCTGAAGAAGTCAGAAACACCAATCACAAAAAACATATACAGCCAAAACCGGTTTGGCTCAGTGGATAGAGCATCGGCCTGAGGATTGAAAGGTCCCAGGTTCGATTCCGGTCAAGGGCATGTATCTTGGTTGTGGGCACATCCCCAGTAGGGGCTGTGCAGGAGGCAGCTGGTCGCTATCTCTCTCTCATCGATGTTTCTAACTCTCTGTAAAAAAATCAATAAAATATATATTAAAAAAAAAACACACCACTGCAGTATTTGTTTGTTTATTTATTTATTTTTAAATACTCTTAACTTTATTGGTTTCAGAGAGGAAGGGAGCGTGAAAGAGATAGAAACACCAATGATGAGAGTGAATTACTGACTGGCTGCTCCCGCATGTCCTTCACTGGGGATCAAGCCAGCAATCCAGGCATGTGCCCCAGACGGGAATCGAACCTGGGACCCTTCAGTCCACTGAGCCAAACCAGTCAGGGCCGCAGCACAATTTATGATAGCTAAGATTTGGAAACAGCCTAAGTGATCATCAGCAGATGATTGGGTTAAAAAACTGTGGTACATCTACACCAGTTCTCAACCTTCCTAATGCTGTGACCCTTTAATACAGTTCCTCATGTTGTGGTGACCACCAACCATAAAATTATTTTCTGTGCTACTTCATAACTGTAATTTTGCTACTGTTATGAATTGTAATGTAATATCTGATATGCAGGATGTCTTAGCCCTTGTGAAAGGGTCATTCAACTCCCAAAGGGGTTGAGACACACAGGTTGAGAATGGCTGATCTACCCAATGGAATACTATGCTACTGTAAAAAAAAAAAAAAAAGGAACTCTTACCATTTGCAACAGCATAGAGAAAGACAAATTTCACAGAACCTCACTCATCAGTGGGCAATATGGGAAAAAGAAGATATATGTAATACAATATGTAATACTTACAAAATAAAGAATTTTAAAAAAAGAAATATGTTTAGCCCTAACTGGTTTGGCTCAGTGGATAGAGCATTGGCCTATGGACTCAAGTGTTGCAGGCACATATCCAGTAAAGAGTGTGCAGGAGGCAGCTATACATGTTTCTGTCTCATCGATGTTTCTAAGCCTTTATCCCTCTCCCTTCCTCTCTGTAAATAAAATATATACTTTTTAAAAAGAAACATGCCGAAACCAGTTTGACTCAGTGGATAGAGCATCAGCCTGCAGATTGAAAGGTCCCAGGTTCAATTCCGGTCAAGGGCTTGTATCTTGGTTGTGGGCAAGAGGCAGCTGATCGATGTTTCTATCTCTTTGATGTTTCTAATTCTGTCCCTCTCCCTTCCTCTCTGTGAAAAATCAATAAAATATATTTTTAAAAAAATACTATACTGCAGGCTAATAACAATGCAATGATTCTGCCTCAAAAGCAAAGCCAATATAACTTCATTAATAACACTTTATTACAAAGCACTAGTAACAATCATCTGAGTTTCTTAAAAAATGGTGGCACTAAACCTGCTGAATGAAGGGTTGCCAAAAACATGGACTTTGTAGAAAAGCAGGTGTGGAGGACTAATATCTGCAAAAGATAATTAAGCACATGCAACAATATGTGTTCTTGTATGTAATAACAATTAATATATAAAATATACAAGGTACTCAAAAGAATCTTTAACCAAAAAATAGTTACTAACCAGGACAAGGATGTAGAGACAATTATTGAAAAAAATAGGTACAAGTGACCAAGAGAAATATAGGAAATGCTTTCCTCACTGATCAAGGTGGAATCCCTCAGGCTTTCTGCAACACCACCAACCACAAGGCCTTCCCTGTGAATGTAGTACAGCAGGGAGAAGTGGGACTTCAGGAAAGAAGGGAGCTTTGGAAACAGATCAACCCAACCCAGGACAGCAACTACCCAGGAAACTGGGAAAATCAAGCAGAACCACAGTCTACATGGGAGATGGGGCCTGGGAAATGGCAAAGCCAAGTCCATGTCACTGGTGAGAGTTAGTGTCTTACCCAGCGAGGATACAAGTTCAAAGTTCTCCAGCATCACATTCAGGTACAGCTGTCTCTGACCCTCATCAAGGAGGCTCCATTCCTCCCTGGAGAAGTACAGGGCAATGTCCTCAAAGGTCACGCCAACCTGTCAGAATGGAGACCATTGAAACCAGAGCTGTCTCTCTGAGAATCCCCACTCCTACTCCTTACCCACCTTCCCATCAACCTTCTCCAGGGCACTCGGTTAGTGTGGACATCATTCCCTAATGCCAAGTGCAGGTTGCTCTCTCATCACAGTTTCATTACTCACTGGGATTGCCCTCATCAGAGCAGCTGGGTTGGGTGGGAAGGATTGGGGAAGGGGAGGGTAGAGAGCAATGCCATTTAAGCTCTGGGCGATGCCTGCAGGGCCCCAGACTTCCTGCCAAGCAATAGCCCTGCAGCCTCCTGGACCATGCCTCCAAGTCAAAGCCAAGCGTGGGTTTATGCTTCGCCTTTAAGTCCCCACACCAGGTGCCGGGGACCATCAGCTCACACTTCCTCCAGATGTGCACACCACTGGGGAATGTGTATCCCCTCCCCACCTTCAGTCCCAGGTTCACTCCCTCAGCTCTGTCCCCTTCCTGCTCCAATGCCACTGGATCTCATGGGACTCACCCATGAACTTGGCACATGGCAGGTAGAGAAGTTGTCTTCCAGCCGGATCCAGGCCCACCCCAGGCCGCTGAGGGACCCACAGGCGGGAAAGCCCCAATGAGTCTGTGATGGCCTCCCTGCAGCCTCTGATCTGTCCGCCAATCTTCACAGCCTCATCCTGAGGGGAACCTCAGATGCAAGTCACTCCTTTCCACTTGAAGCATCCATCTTATATAAAAACTGCTGTTCGAAATTTTAACCCTGCTCTTTGGCTTCTGTAAATGCTTGCTTGCTTAAATAATAAGGAAAATAAGACTACTCCCACTTCAGAGAGGCCATTAAACCTTTCCAGGAGGAAGTTAGCAGTGCTGGCACCAGGACAGGACTTTGGTTAAGGTTTTAAGTCCCCAGCACATATGGGGCTCTTTAAGAACTTGCAAAGGGGGCCGGATACACCCCATATTTGGGAGCCAAAGGTAAAAACATATAAAAATTGGCAAAGTTCCTCCACGTTGGGTTCCGAATTGGAGACACACGTTCCTCTGGACCTATGCGTCATAATAATCAATGTAACTCCATCTCTCTAAGCGTTGCTTGGTTCTTCTCGTTTTCTTTCACACATCCTGCCCTGCACTGGCTGTGCCTCAGAGCCACAACACTCCTCTCTCCCCTCCTCCTTCCTCACGGTCCTCCACGCAAAACTGAACTGGAGATCGTGATAGATGCCCCACCCAGGCTGTGGTGATCCGTGTGAGGCGGCGGTGAGGGCTCCGGGGACAGGAACTCACCTCAGCGAAGCTACACAGCAAGGGCGCCGCCATGGCCCTCTGTGGGCTGATCGGGGAGGGAACAGCTGGAATAGAAGCCGCTGCAGGAACGGCGGTGCCTGTCCCGGCCCTGGCGTGGGTCCGGGTGGCAACTCCGAGCTTCAATCCCCAGTGTGAGCTGTGAGCACCCCTGGAGGCTCCGACCATAGGCTGTGTGGCCGGATATACCACTCTCCACCTTCTCCACAAGACGCTGCGACAAAAATCTGTTAACAGAATCTCTCTCCAGGAGGACTTCCGGTCCCGCCAAACGGAAATGCCTTATCTGAGCCCCCATTGGTTCAGTCTCGTGGCATTCCATGCGTGTCCTTCTGGGTAATGTAGTTCCTAGGCTCCACAGCCGGAATCCCGTTGTGACAGTGGATTTAGGGGCATGAAGCCCAAGAACACACCAAGTAAACTAAGTGTCCTCTAGCATCTTCCGGGAGGTTATTTCCGGGGCAGGTTTGTTTCTCCTGAACATGCTTGCTTTCTTTTTTTAAAAAAATATATATTTTATTGATTTTTACAGAGAGGAAGGAAAAGGGATAGAGAGAAACATCAATGAGAGAGAGACATCCATCAGCTGCCTCCTGCACATCCTCCACTGGGGATGTGCCCGAAACCAAAGTACATGCCCTTGACTGGAATCGAACCTGGGACCTTTCAGTCTGCAGGCCGACGCTCTATCCACTGAGCCAAACCGGCTTCAGCTTTGCTGTTGGCTTCCTTTCGCTGCAGGTTTTGCATATCTTTCTTCAGGACGTGCTCTTTCTGAAGGACAGGCATTGTTTCTTCATTCAGGCCAAAGGTAACTTGCAGAGGTTGCTCAAATGGCTAACTCTTGTTTAATTCGATCTAACCTGCCTCCATTGAATCCATTGTACAAAGTTAATGTCACAGAACAGACACTCATAATGGTGAGCATATGCTTCTGTTGCCACTGGTAGGGTCAGTATTGCCTAGGCTGCAGTGTGGATAAGGTGGCCAAGAGACATGTGAAAAATGCTCAAAGTGCCTGATCACCAGAGAGATGCCAATTAAAGCAACAATTAGGTATCACCCCACCACTGTCAGAATGGCTGCCATCAACAAATCAATAAAGGACAAGTGCTGGGGAGGATGTGGGAAAAAGGGAACCCGAGTACACTGCATCTGGGAGTGTAAAGTGGTATAACCCTTATAGAAATCAGTATGAACTTTCATAAAAAATATGTAATATGGAACTGCCATTTGATCCGGTGATTTCACATCTAGGAATATATCCTAAGACACCTGAAACTATCAGATAGAAACTATGCCCCTCTATGTTCATAGCAGCACAATTGGCAATAGCAAAGGTCCCAAGTGCCCAACAATGGATGGGTGAATAGAGAATTGTGGTACATTTATACCTTGGAATTCTATGCAGTAGTAAAAATGAAGACTCTCTTACTCTTACACTCAGCATGGAGGGACCTGGAGAGGATCATGATGTTTTGGGGCGATTTTCACAATTAGTTGCAAATGACCATGGAGGCTGCTAAGTTGGTAATAAGCAAGCAAGGGTTTATTGAGCTGGCCAGCCAGCCGCGGCCGAGAGGGTACCACACACAGGTGGAGTCCACACACTCATGACTGCCCTGCCTCAGGGGTAGGCAGCCCTTTTTAAAGATCCAAACCACATTTTTTTCCCCTTGTTCTAAAATCCACAAACAGCTGCAGGGTGGAGGGAGAGAGGGTTTCAGTTGGCTGCAATGGTTCTGTTGGCTACTCTTATCTCCTAACCACCCCCTGCTAGATGTTGGAACATGGACCTATCTTGTGATGTGGTGAGAAGGCTAACCCCAGCGGTTTGACATTGTAGGCCAGAGACTAGATATGCCCATAATTTCAATGCCATGCCAGGTGCATTTTTAATTGGATAGAAATATGTTGTTTTCAAGGCCAGCAGCGAGATAACTACTAAGTGCACATAAGGCTGGCTCCTTAATAAAAAGAGCCTATTTTAATGCTAAGTGAAATACAAGTATCCCTTCATCTCATTCATGTATGGAATTTAACAAAAAACTGTTGAATGGAGTGAATTCAGAGACATGGAAGCATGGAACTGAGTGCAGAATCTTAGAGAGTAAGTAAGGGAGGTTAAAAAAACATCTTTAAGTAAGGATTAAACACACATGCACATGAACAATAAGAACAAAGTCACCTGAGCCTTGAGGATTTTCTCCTGTTCTCTGGAAACAACAGAAAAGCTCTAGCTTGCTGGGTTCTGGGTCTGCTCTAATTTGTGTTTATGAATCTGTCTTCAGTCATTTGAGTCCCTGGAAGTGCTGATAGCCCTCCACGTAAGGTTCTCCTGCTTCATATGAGACAATAGCTTTTGGTGCTGTTGTAAGAAATGTCAAAAGCTGTGGAGAAATTTTCTAAGTTTATTTGACCCAAGACCATGATGTTTGTCAGGAAGGAAAACAATAAGTTGAGTAATGCTCGGGGAAAATGGCAGTTTTGAAACTTTGTTATACATTAAACTCAAAGGAGTAGATATAAGGGGGTTAAGTGAAATTAACTGGTGATAAATTAGGGGAGAGATCTATGGAGGGAAATCTCTGGGATTAGATAAAAAATAAAATAAAAAATAGACACATGCCCTAATTAGTTTGGCTCAGTGGATAGAGCGTCAGCCTGTGGAATGAAAGATCCTAGGTTCGATTCTGGTCAAGGGCATGTACCTTGGTTGTGGTAACATCCCCAGTAGGAGTTGTGCAGGAAGCAGCTGATGGATGTTTCCAACTCTCTATCCTTCTCCCTTCCTCTCTGTAAAAAATCAATAAAATATATTTTAAAAAGTAGACACAAATTTCTTTTTAAAAGTTTATCGATTAGGTAACAGTTAATATTTAACCCATCAACAATAATAATTGGGGCTCTGTGATCTTCTGTGTTGGGAGATTGTGCTCTAAGGAGTCTGTGAATCAGAAATGTCCCTGAAAATCAAATTCAATGGTATGTTATCCCAGATGCAAAAGGACCACAGACAGGGTCAATAAGATAAAATTTTCCCTTTGCAAAAACAAATACAAAACAAAACAAAAACAGGCTGGTACATAAATACCCAGGTGACTAGTTTTTACTTAGAAAGTTTTATCCTCAAAGCATCTTCTATGGTTACTTTTAGCCTCTGAGTTTGCAAGATGGGCCATGCCATGCCAGGCTCCCTGAGATTGCTGTTTACTGTGTGCCATCATTTTGTCCACACGGGGGATGTAGAGCCTGTGGGTTGAGGAGGAAATTCAGTGAGTGGTTTATTTACTCCAGGACCCATTGCTGACGTTCTCCTGAACACAATGGCCCCAGTATTGCTGGTGTCCCTTTATTTGGAATCCGTGAAGGAGTCACTCTTCAGGTCAATAAAGCCTTAAGTTCTAAATGGGGTGGAGATATTTGTAAGGACAAGAATTAGGTCTTTTTTTTTGCTGTGGCCTTCCACAATTTATGAGCTGTGCCTGCTAATGAAACCCCAAGATTGTTGGCTCCTCTAATTCAAACAGCTCCTCTGTTCAAACTGCTGAACAAGGTAAGCTACTCTCAATGCTCCAGTCCTACAAACCCCTCCTTCCTCCTGTGGTCACACCTCCAGGATATTTTGGACCAAGGGATATCCAGTTAGTAGAAAGTTTCCTTCCCTCTGCCCCTTCAAACAAGACTCTTTTAACCTCTTTGTAGCTTTTGCTCTAGTCATCCTATCTAATAAAAGAGTAATATGCAAATTGACCATCACTCCAAGGCACAAGATGGCCTCCCCCATGTGGTCAAAGATGGCTGCCACAAGATGGCCTTCAGGGGAGGGCAGTTCTGGGCAGTTAGGGTTGACTAGGCCATCAGAGGAGGTAGTAGGGGGAGATCAGACCAACAAGGGAGGGCAGTTTGGTGGGACCCAGGCTTGCAGTGGAGGAACAATTGGGGGCAATCAGGCCTGCAGTGAAGGACAGTTAGGGGTGATCAGACTGGCAGGGGAGGGCAGTTAGGGGCTATCAGCTGGCTGGGGAGCAATTAGATGGCATTCAGGCTGGCAAGGGAGTGATTAGGGGCTGATCAGTCTGGCAGGCTGAAGCAGTTAGGGGCAATCAGGCAGGCAATCAGGTGAGCAGTTGAGAGCCAGCAGTCCTGGACTGTGAGAGGGATGTCCCAGATTGGAGAGAATGAAGGCTAGCTGAGGGACACCCCCTGTGCACTAATTTCATGCACCAGGCTTCTAGTATTTTATTGGCTTTGGAAAAATACTGATAGGACACCTCCCTAGCACATCTTGAATATTGTCTCCCCAAAAGCAAACAAACTGTAACTTTTAAAAATATATATTTTATTGATTTTTTACAGAGAGGAAGGAAGAGGGATAGAGAGTTAGAAATATCCATGAGAGAGAGACATTGTGCCCGCAACCAAGGTACATGCCCTTGCCCGGAATCGAACCTAGGACCTTGCAGCCCACAAGCTGACACTCTATCCACTGAGCCAAACCAGTTTTGGCCAAACTGTAACTTTTAAAAACAGCTCCTCACAGTGGGAACCAAGATGGCGACATAGGTAAACACCTGTACTTGCTGCCTCTCACAACCACATCCAAACTACAACTAAAAGACAGAACAAATATCATCCAGAACTGAGGAAAAGCTGGCTTAGTGGGAGTTCTACAACTAAAAGGAAAGAAAAAAGCACAATGAAACTGGTAGGAGGTGCGGAGACACGTGTGAAATGGGCTGGCACCTTGATGAGCTGCTCTTTTAATCAAGAGAGAGATACAAGCTCGTGGGTATCCCAAACTCCACTTCCAGGCCAGACTCTGGGGACCCAGACTCATAGTGGGAGAAACTGGACTGTCTCGCATCGGATCAGAATACAAGGGCAGCTTTTGCCTAAAGTTGCTCACAGTGATCATTGTTCCTGCACAGGGGTGTGGGACACAGAGACCCGGAGTACTCTGGGGCAGGGCTGATGGTCAGCCATTGCTGTTTGCTCCACCCTGGTGATTCTCTGAAACTTAGCTCCACCCACTTTACAAACCCACCCATGCTGTGTGCATTGGTTTTTCCATATGAATGACCTGTCCTTTTGTAACCTAAAACCTAACAAACCAAAGCTGGGCCAGAGAGCTCCAAAGCTTCCAAAAGAAGGCCTGAGGCCCAGCAGCAGCCTTCATTACTTCACAGCTGTTCCTCATCTGGGCACTTCCAAGCCCCAATCAAGAGGAGGAATCTGCAGATTTCTCTGTAGCTCCTGCTGGGTGGTCTCAGGCATGGCTGACTTTGCACCTCCTTGGGGATCCAAGATCCAGTGTACCCAATGGTCAGTGTGAGACCATACCAGATTACAACTCTTCACACTGCGACACACTCAAGGGGGAGATTCAGTGAGCACCAAAGCTCCACTGAAGCAAGTCCTTCCCCATAAGGGTGTTTCCAGCACAACAGCACTCCCATTGTAGACACAGCTGGTCCTCATAGTCAATTGGCCTGCAGGTCAGTTCCTCCCAGTGATACCAACAATAATCAAGGCTTAACTACAACAAGACTGCACACAGCCCACAAAGGGGTGCACCAAGAGTGTCCACCTCAGGTAATTGGGGAGGCTGAGCTATTGGGCCCTATAGGACACCTAGCACAGGAGCTGACTTCATTTCTCTGATATTGAATTTTGTCAGAAATTTGATAGGAGTTTCCACTTGCCAGGATTATTGTAACAATTAAAGGAGAAAATGCTCAAAAATCTAACCTGGGAATCCTGGCAACAAGAACTCAGCTTGTTACTTTTATTCATCTTGGAAGACCAGAGTAAGTGCCTGGCTTGGGAATGGCTCTGCAGGCAGAGACCGGGGTACCAGGAGAAGGAGAGAGAAAGATCAACAATGTGAGAGAATCATTGATCAGCTACCTCCTGCATTTACTCAATCTAGGGGATCTACCCTGGGGTGCAGGGATGTGCCCTGATTGGGAATGGAACTGTGAACACCTGGATCATAGGTCCATGTGGAACCAGTGAGCAATACTGGCTGGGCTATCATCATTCATGTTTCTAACTCTCTCTCTCCCTTGCTCTATGAAATGGATAAAAATGATTTAAAAATCAACTGAAATATTTATTAAAAAGTAAAAAATATTAAAACGTATCATTTCAATACAATAAAACCTCTATAAATTAACGAAGGACCAGTGCTCAGTTTTCTTGAGATATTAATGTTTATTGCATGTTACATAGTTAAGATTGCTTTTCTTGAAATATTAAGCAAATATATATATGCCAAGCAAACAAAGAGCAGAATGAACAGAGTGAACGGTGGTGCCCACAACCAAGATACATGATACCCTTGACTGGAATTGAACATGGGACCTTTCAGTCTGCAGACTGACACTCTGTCCACTGAGCCAAACCCATTTCTGCTATCCTATTATTTTCCCACATGGTCAAAAAGGCTGGGGAATGAATATCGCATTAGGACTCATTGATGACAGTGTAATCGACAAAAATATTAGATTCGATGGATGATACTGAAAAGGAAGCTTTCCCATTGAATTTCTTAAAAAAGTATTACTCCTTCAGCAATGCTATGTCATAAATTAGAATTGAAAGTAGGTGCAATCATTATGCTACTGAGAATCTCAATAGTAAACAGGGTCTTTGTAAGGATACTACATTTATTATTGAAAGACTGTTACCTAACATAATTCAAGCTGAAGTATTAACAAGATCTGCAGAGGAGAGGTGTTTCTGATTCCAGGAATTGATTTGTCCCATCTGACATGGGCCTCAGTGTAGAATAAGTTCAATCAATTTATCAGTCATTGTTTTTTTGTTTGTTTGTTTTTAGTCATTGTTTTTTTAATCAATTTTGTCTCTATGTCATGTTTTTGTTCTTTAAATATCCTTTGTTGTTATATCATGTTATTGTTTATTAATCAATTTATATATTATATTCATGTATACTTTATTAATTTCCTTTCATCTCTCACACTGCTATTATGGAGAAAGGGCAAACAGCAATATGAAAATATTTTTTCCAATTAATTTCCTTTCAACAGGCACAAATTCGTGCACTGGGCGACTAGTTTTTAAATAAAGAATGATTGACCAAACAAAATATTATCTAGGGTAGCGATTGCCAACATTTTGAATCTCACAGACAACCATGGTCTGTGGACCACCTGTTGGTGACCATTGCTCTAGGATGTGGAGCATGTGAATACTCTTACACACTGGTGGGAAAAGCCCAAAAGTTACAATCAGCTTATTTTTATTTTGAAGGAATAGTTTCTTGATTTTTAAAAAAATATACATTTATTAAATTCAGAAAGGTAGGGAGAGATAGAAGCACCAATGATGAGAGAGAATCACTGACTAGCTGCCTCCTGCACACTGCACACTGGGTTTGAACCTGCAACTCGGGAATGTACTCTGACCTGTAAATACTATACTGCAGACAAATAATGCAATGATTCAAAAGCAAATGCTATATAACTTCATTAAAAATACTTCATTGCTAAGCACTGATAAAAAGCATCTGAACTTGCTATAAAAATAGTGGCAGCAGACCTGCTGACTGCACTGTTGCCAAAAACATGGACTTCTGCCAGGAACCAATAACAGCATGTAATAATTATGAGTTTTACCAAAAGGGTAGTGTAACTGGGGCGGCTCAACAAGAGTGAGCCACATATGTACTTTACCTGTTGAAAGGGCTAAACGGCACTTTCCCCAAGCCTGAATAGGATTATTAACTGCCAAACAGCTCAAGGCATTTTATTGCCTCCTGTTGGTCAAACATCTGAACATCTGTAGATTATTCTCCAAACTGACAATATCCTTTGATACCCTATTCTTTGAAGTGTATTACATCCACTGTGTCTTAGGACAAATTGTGCTGAACAATCATGGGTCCTTGGTCAAGGTCTTTAGCTCCTTTAGAAGGATGTCTTACTGGGGTTTACAGGGATAGGGCCTAAATTGGCAGTTGGACATGCCTCTCACAATCCAGGACTGCTGCCTCCAGCTGCTCACCAGCCTGCATGACTGGCTGATTGCCTCTAATCACTTGCCTTTCAAAATTATATTTCATCCTTGGACTCTAATCATATATGCACAGCCCCTTTCTCCAGAATGCTGAACCCTTTGTAAGGCTGGGAAAAGAACACTGGCAGACTTCATAGAAAAGCCGGCCTGGGCCAAAACCGGTTTAGCTCGGTGGATAGAGCGTCGGTCTGTGGACTGAAGGGTTCTAGGTTCAATTCCGGTCAAGGGCATGTACCTTGGTTGCGGCCACGACCCCAGTAGGGGGCGTGCAAGAGGCAGCTGGGTTCGATTCCCGTCAAGGGCATGTACCTTGATTGGGGGCACGTCCCCAGTGGGGGGCGTGCAGGAGGCAGCTGATTGATGTCTCTCTCATCGATGTTTCTGGCTCTCTGTCCCTCTTCCTTCCTCTCTGTAAAAAATCAATAAAATACAGTGGTACCTTGAGATACGAGTTTAATTCATTCCGTAACCTTGCTCGTATATCAAGTTGCTCATATCTCAAAGCAAATTTCCCCATTGAAATCAATTGAAATGCCGTTAATCCGTTCCAGCCCCCAAAATGCCACCCCAGCTGTTCTTTTTACATGTTTTTGAATAAGAAAAATGTATTTATAAATGACAAATATTGTATAAAAACATAATAAAAGAGAATGTAAATGAATAAACTGGTTTTATAAAGTGTATTTACCTACTCATTACACTCTTAATGCTACACTTTATCCCTAAACTGAATGTAACTTAACTAATCTTCACTAAACTTAACTGCTACTGGTCTTTGCATTTTTGGCCAATTTAAAAAAAAAAAAAAACGTGTCCAATGAGGTTTGCCTCTTCCTCCCTTTCAGAATGTTTCTGAAATGGGTGAGGCAAGTTTCTTTTCTTTTCTTTTTTTAATTAAATCTTTATTATTCAGATTATTACATTTGTTTCTCTTTTTTCCCTCCATAGCACCCCTCCACCCAGCTACCATCCCTCCCTCTGCCCTTACCTCCCTCCCATTGATCTCATCCATAGGTGTATGATTTTTGTCCAGTGTCTTCCTGTACACACTTCACCCCTTTCCCCCTGAGAATTAACAGTCCACTCCCTTTCTGTGCTCCTGATTCTATTATATTCACCAGTTTATTCTGTTGATCAAATTTTTAATTCACTTAATTTTTAGATTCACTTGTTGATAGATATGAATTTGTTGTTCATAATTTTTTGGCTTTTACCTCTTTCTTCTTCCTCTTCTAAAAGAGTACCCTTCAGCATTTCATATAACACTGGTTTGGAGTTGATGAACTCCTTTAGCTTTTTCTTATCTGTAAAGCTCTTTATCTGCCCTTCAATTCTGAATGTTAGCCTTGCTGGGTAGATTATTCTTGGTTGTAGGTTCTTGCTATTCAACACGTTGAATATTTCTTGCCACTCCCATCTGGCCTGCATGGTTTCTGTTGAGAAATCAGCTGACAGTCGTATGGGTGCTCCCTTGTAGGTAATGAACTGTTTTTCTCTTGCTGCTTTCAATATTCTCTCTTTGTCTTTTGCTCTTGGTATTTTAATTATGATGTGTCTTGGTGTGGTCCTCTTTGGATTCCTTTGAGGTGGGGTTTGTGTGCTTCCTGGAGTTGTAAGTCTATTTCTTTTATCAGATGTAGGAAGTTTTCAGTCATTGTTTCTTTCTTTCTTTATTTTTTAATATGTTTTTATTGACTTTTTTAATATATTTATTTTTTTTAATTAAATCTTTATTATTCAGATTATTACATTTGTTTCTCTTTTTTCCCCTCCATAGCACCCCTCCACCCAGCTCCCACCCCTCCCTCTGCCTTTAGCTCCCTCCCATTGATCTCATCCATAGGTGTATGATTTTTTTCCAGTCTCTCCCTATACACCCTTCACCCCTTTCCCCCTAAGAATTAACAGTCCACTCCCTTTTTGTGCTCCTGATTCTATTATATTCACCAGTTTATTCTGTTGATCAAATTTTTAATTCACTTAATTTTTAGATTCACTTGTTGATAGATATGTATTTGTTGTTCATAATTTTGTGGCTTTTACCTCTTTCTTCTTCCTCTTCTAGAAGAGTACCCTTCAGCATTTCATATAACACTGGTTTGGAGTTGATGAACTACTTTAGCTTTTTCTTATCTGTGAAGCTCTTTATCTGCCCTTCAATTCTGAATGTTAGCCTTGCTGGATAGATTATTCTTGGTTGTAGTTTCTTGCTATTCATCACGTTGAATGTTTCTTGCCACTCCCGTCTGGCCTGCATGGTTTCTGTTGAGAAATCCGCTGAGAGTCATATGGGTGCTCCCTTGTAGGTAATGAACTGTTTTTCTCTTGCTGCTTTTTTGATAATCTCCCTTTATCTTTTGCTCTTGGTATTTTAATTATGATGTGTCTTGGTGTGTTCCTCTTTGGATTCCTTTTATGTGGGGTTCTGTGTGCTTCCTGGACTTGTAAGTCCATTTCTTTCACCAGATGTGGGAAGTTTTCAGTCATTATTTCTTTAAATAGGTTTTCAGTATCTTGCTCTCTCTCTTCCTCTGGCACCCCCACAATTCTGATGTTGGTACGCATGAAGCTGTCCTAGAGTCTCCTTACATTATATTCACATTTTTGGATTCTTTTCTCTTCTTGCTTTTCCAGGTGAGTGTTTTCTGTTTCTTTATATTTCAAATTTTTGACTTGATTCTTGCCTTTCTCTAGTCTGCTGTTAGGACTCTGTATATTTTTTATTTCAGTTAGTGTCTCTAGTTGGTCCTTTTTCATCTCCTCTTGGGGCTGGCTAATTTTATGCATCATCTCTAGCATCTCTAGTTGGCTCTTTTGTATCTCAAGTAGGCTTTCGCTAAATTTATCCGACTTTTCTAGCATATTCTTAAAAAACCTTATAAGCATGGTTTTGAACTCTATATCCAGTCGTTTTTTTCCCTCCATTTCTTTTGTTTTTGATCCCTTCCCTTGTCTTGGCATTTTCACTATGTCGGGGATACTTTTTTACTTGCAAGACCACAGAAGCCTCTGTTGAGCTTGGGATGGGTGGAGTCTCAGGCTTAAGGGACCGCCTTGCCTTCCAGTCGGCCCCGCCCTCCACGGCCCCTGAGTCTCACATGACTGGGTAATCGCTGGAGCGGTCCTTGTGCGCATGCGCCCGCACTGCCTCTAGACCTCTGCCTTTCCAGCTTCCCTGCCTGCTAGGACCACACGAGTCTAGATCTCCAGGGTTTTGCCTGAAACAGGGACCCAGTGGACTCAGAAGAGGCACAGTTGGGAGGATCTGTCTCCCGCCCAGTCGCGAAAGCCAGCGGCACAATCAGCTATCTGTCCTCCACGCAGCGACCGCGACCAGACCTCCTATTTTTTGTGACTCCCCTAAATTTCCGTGCACTTCTCCCTTTTCACAGTCCAAACTCCCCCCGTATGAGTTTCGGCTGGGTCTGGGGTTTAGTGTCGTAGGATAAAGGGTTTAATGCCATTGGGAGTCTCCGTTTCTCTCCCGCGAGAGAAAGCCAGTCAGGTACTCAGGCATCTGCTCTCTCAGCTCGTGTGTCTCCGTACCTCAGCTTTTTGCAGCTCCTCTGGGTTTCTGTGAGCCCCTCTCTTTCCTTCTAGTTGTAGAACTTATACTCGGCCAGCTTTCCTGTGGTTCTGGATGAAGTCTGTTCTGTCTTTTAGTTGTAGTTTTGAAATTGTTGTGCGAGGCCGCAGTGTAGGCGTTTACCTATGCCGCCATCTTGGATTCTCTCTGAGGCAAGTTTCATTGAACAGCTCCGATGCAAGACCGGTAGCAACTTTTTCGGGGTGTTTCTTTTCCACGAAGTGTGACACCCTCTCCCACATTCCTAAGATCTCCTTTATCTCACTTGTAGAGATCTCCTCCACCTCTGACTCCTCCTCGAAACCAATTTCTTGGAGAACCTCCGCATGTTGCTGAGACTGCAACTCTTGTAATTCCTCCGTGTTGAGTTCCAGAGAGTGCTCCTCGATGAGCTCATTCACGTCTCTCTCATCCACCTCCAGGCCCTTGGATTTTTCAGAGACACTACCTCTTCCTCCACTGGCACCTTGGGTTCGAATCTTTCGAAGGTCCTTTCAGCTACGGCCTCAGGCCGATGCTTCTTCTATGCAGAGGTCAAAGTCCTCGTTGTAACACCCAGCCAGGCCTGATCATTAATTCTGAGGCATATCACCATGTTAAAGTGGATCTTCCAGAACTCTCGAAGGGTGAGGTTTGGGTTCTCCGTCACCTCAAAGTAGCGCCGGAACAGGTGCTTGATGTACAGCTTTTTAAAATTAGAAATCACCTCCTGATCCATGGGCTGCAGGATAGGAGTGGTGTTGGGAGGTAGATAGACAACCTTTATAAACTTGAACTCTTCGAGGAGTTCATCTTCGAGGTTCGGTGGGTGAGCAGGAGCATTGTCGAGGACGAGGAGGGCTTGCGTGGTTAGGTTGTTTTCCTGTAGATATTTCTTAACAGAAGGGCCGAAAACCAGGTTTACCCACTCCACAAAGAACTGCCTGGTGACCCATGCCTTCGGGTTTGCCC